>PVIR01000949.1:0-142851 GCA_004026965.1 Petromus typicus
TAGATTAAACAATATATTTATTTTTAATATTCTGAGGACTCTTCTTATTGATTTCTCTAGTATCTATACTACTTTTCATTCTCATCTACAGTGTAGCCTCCCTACCATCATCCCCTTCCTGCATTCTTGGCAGCTTTTGTTTGTTTGTATTCTTGATGAAGGCTAATCTAAATGAAGTGAGATGGAATCTCAATGTAGTTTTGATTTACATTTTCCTAAGGGCTAAGATGTTAAAATTTTTTTTTTCATATACTTGGTCAGTTCTACTTTTTATTTTCTTATTCCAGGTTTTATTTATTGGGAGCAAAACTGGTTATCAAGGATAGTGTTTTGTTTTGTTTTGTTTTTTGAGACAGGGTCTCACTTTGTAGTTCAGGCTGGCCCTGAGCTCAGCCTCCAACTCACATCACAGCAATCCTCCTGCCTCTGCCTCCCGAGTGCTGGGATTACAGGCGTGAGCCACCAAGTAGGCACTCTGGTATGTGGTATTGGTTGCTGCTGGGCGTGAGTCTCCACGCCCAGTATGGTATGTGGTTACCGGGGATCAAAGCCGGGTCCTTATGCTTCCAAGACAGGCGCTGGAACCACTGAGCTAACTCCCCAGCCGAAGCGTATATAGTTTTAAAAGTTCTTTTTTACCTTGCTGTGTTACCATGAACTACCTTATCACCAACATTTTATCTTCCTGTTAAAAGCTTGTGTGAACAGATTTGTAATGAATGCAGCATGGCTTTTTCACCCTTTTAATATTTCTATAACAGTTTTTCTAGGTGTTAGACATTAGGCTGGATCTGTTTTATAACAATCATAAATAGGAAGCTGTAATTTGGAAAGGCTACAAAATGTACATTTATTCTCATTCTTGAACAAAATAGGTTGATATAAAAAAATTGCAAAGAGTGATACTTTAATTTTTATACCAGAGCTTCTTCAAATACAAGTTTCCCTGTCTGGAGTTTGGCCTTTGGGTTAGGACAAAGTGAATTTTTTTCAGTCATCACAAAAGGGCAAGTCTCACTGCCTGGGGTTTTGGGAACCTTTTCCACATGCCATGTGCTCAAAAGCCTCTGGCCTTCCTTGTGACCAGAGCGTGTGTTTCCAGACTGCCTGAGTTCATATAATTTTAGGAGAGGCTCACTTTTTCTTGAAGCTCTGATTCATTGATCCTTAAATTTTTAAAATTTGTAACTGTAGACCAACCCACTGTGGAGAGAATATAAGGCATTTCTTCTCTGGAAAAAGGAGTTCAAGACCACTATAGTTTTTCACTAGAAATTTTATTATTTTCTAAAGAAAATATTGAATACACTGATAGTCATGGATTACTTTTCATATTATTCACCACATTTCACAGTCTTATTTTAGACTGATAAAAATATTGAAAAACTCAACTCCTCTGTATCATAGCCACTTTAAATCGGTGTGTTCACTAGCAATATTTTTTGTCACTGGATCCCGCAGAGTTGTGTGAGCTGAGTGTGTTGTCCACCTCTGAGCTATGTTGCGCATCCAACTAGCCAACTTTAATGTGCTTCGTTCTGTCCCGTTCTGTTTTCAGTTGGACAGTCACTCCCCCATTTCTCCCTGTACCATCCCTCTTTCCTTAAACCATCCAGTTCTCATTGAGAACCAGAGAAATGCTTGGTCTGTTGCTGAGAGGAGGACGTGGATCCCGAATGTCCTTCCATCATGACATTCTTAGTGTGCTGTGTGTGGACTGCCTGGTCCTTGCTGACTGATTATGGCAGAGTATTGCTTAGGAAAAGGACAAAAGAATACTAATGGATTTGTCTCTTTATTAGCCAGGGCCAATTCACTATTTCTGTTTTCTAAGTTGGGGGAATAAGGAGCTTAACTAGATTAAGAGACTTTGCTAAATCACAGAACTATTTGCAAGAAGCTAAGAAAGTACTAAGAACTATTGCCAGACTCTTCTACAAAATACATAAGCTGTGGGGACTTATTCATACAATATTTAAGATCTTATATAGCAAGAAATATACTTGAATCTCTATATATTTGTGTTGAATTTTTATCTCCCAGATTTCAAGTAAAGAAAGAGCCATAAAGAAAGAATTTAAGAGAATTAAAACGATGTGACCTGAACCGTGGCTCCTTTCCCATTCAGTTATTTTCTTTAAGCCACTGGTGGTTTTTTTGTGCTTGGCTGAGTATGCTTTCAGCCAGTCAAGCCTATGTTATGAAAGCGAAATAAGACACTTAATCCTGTGAATGATTAACCTGCATTGGCCTCCCTCCCTAGTAGCTTGCCCTTCCTTTATTGTAGTCTGTTTACTCATTTCTGAGCCAGATCTCCAAGGTCTCTTGTTATTGAGTAGAAGGACACCTGGATTACAGACTTGGTCTTTTGTTTTAGTCTGAGGATCATGTGACTTATTACATAGCTTTAGGAATGTACATTTCCCAAAGTATTTAAAAATATATTGCTTGTAAAAACTCAGTTAGTAAAATACCATTTAAAAAAAATTTATAGATGTGAAACACAGGAAGATTTGCTTACTAGAAATTTGACACAAATAGTGAATGTGAAAACACAGCAAGTGAGGGTGCACACATCTCTAGTTCAGGGCCTAACCCAAAGATTCATTATTTTTTATTGATAAGCTGCATGGGGTTGGTTAGAGCCACTTGTAGTTTATACATTTTTGTGTATTGTGTAGTGCCATTGAAGCCTAAGTCAGACTTGTAGCTAGAATTACGTTCTCTGCTGTATTTTTTGCAAAAAATTGATTTCTACCTTATCACAATCTGTGGCAGTATTGAGGACTTAGAACCCAAGGTTTTATTTTCCAAGACAGCAGCCAATATGTGTAGTGAGACTTAAGTGGGGAATTAACTGCCAAGCTAAAAATTTCCAACTCTAAATCCATAAGAACAATGAGTGATTGCTCATTGATTTATATTCCAAGGTCTAGATATCTTTATGGAATATGAGTTATTTCATATAATGGTCTCCAGACTTGATCCAGAGGCATAAACTTAAGTCCTAAGTAGAAAAATCTTAGAGAAGTGGTTTTCTTGTTATATAAGAGTAGTCAGAAAATATAGGGTAGTATGTTTCATGGCTTTTTCTCTTGAGCTGTAGCCACTAGAGTGAGCAGATAAATATTAATTTAAGGAAGAATGCATAGCTTTGAAAGAGTAAAGTCTTAAGATGGCTAAAATATACAAACTACTCCTGCAGAGGTCATTTTATTGACATCTGTGGCCACACATTGGTCAGTGAAGGGAAAACTTCTAGCCACTGAAACCTCAACTACTAGAAACTTACTCTGCAGACATCTTTGTAATTATGGACCTGACTGTCCCATGTCCTAGGTTATTTTATCACGGTATTTCTAGTATACTGTAAACTATACCCATGATTAGCAGCTGCCTCTTAATCTCTGCTTCCCCCTCTGCATATTTTTTAAATCCCCACATTTTGTTATGTGTTCTTACTTGGTATGTACTAGTTTTTACTCTGCATATCTGGTAGAATACTGGTAAATTATAATTTCTGGTAGATTTCAGAGTTCATTACAGTCGAGGAATAAAGATGGTTCTATGAGCAGGGGAAAAGAGAACAGTATCATTTGACCAAGACAAGAATATAATCTCAGTAAACTTCAGTGTTTGAAGGCTAAGATAATGGAAACAGGTACAGTACTTGATTCCTATAATAACAGTTATTTTGAAACTTTTATAGTACTTGGAGCCCTTTTAAGTGAAACTTTTTTGGTGTATGGCGAAAGGATAGGATGTACGGAAAGCACTGAACAATGCTGGAGCAAAGCCAGTGGCATGTGGATAAGATGATATCTAATGAGGCCAAGGCCAAGGGCGTTGGGTTATATCACAGTGACAAAAATACTCCCCTGCTGCTATACCCATGATCAGCTCCCTTGCCCAATTCAAGTGTTTGTTCACACGTGACTTCCTCAAGAAGACGTACAGACCTATTCTGAGGCACCCTTCTGAACACGGAATAAATTGAATGAACTAATTGAAACAGCATGTGGATCAGTCCTTTTCACAGGGAATGAGCTGCATTAAAAAGCATGTTTAACACTACAGGTGATCAGCTCAGCAGTTTGGACCACATCTAGTTTCTAGCTGTAGTCTCTTCATATATAGTACTATTAAGTTAGTATTAATATTTGTCCATCGAGAAAAGAACAGAATGTTCTTTTCCTTTCTTCAAATATACTTTGATCCTGGGGATCAATATTTCCCCCCAAAATTAAATTTTAAATGAAATGAAACAATATATTAATTCACTTGAAATATTGATCTTTTAACATATTGATATAACACATCTCTCCTCATGTTTTGTGGGTTTGTTTTTCCATGTTAGACTCACAACTTCAGACTCCTTTTTTTTTTTTTCATTCTTTTGCTGTTAAGAAGGAAAGTATTCAAGATGCATTTACTGACTTTATGGAAAGTCGGTATATTTATAATAGAAATAAAGCATACTGAGGAGATACAGTGTTTGAATTTTATCAGTCAGACAGAGCAGTTAAGTGAGGAATGTGTCTGATGGATTGTTTCTACTTATCCCTTGTTGGCATAGCTTATAAAATGTTGGTAGGCGCACTTGTCCATGCCCTCCCCATGCATTTGGGGCAAGCTCATCGTAGCATTCAGGCCCTACCTGACTGAGGATAATTTTTAGATGGAAAAAAGCTGAGAAATAGCTATTTTGAGTTTTAAGATGAGCCAAGGCTGCCATTCTGTGCTGCTCTTCTCTTGAGCACTGGGGCCTAATGGTAAGTGTGCGAGGGGTTCACCAGTCTGGGTCCTTTTATGGTTCCCTCTCCAGATTAAACTTCTAGAATTATGGTGTCTGCCTGAATTCCAGGTGGTTCAGTTGCCAGTTAACATATGTATGTGGATGATTATGTTCTTGTAAGTTTAGAGTATTGGTGGAAAAATGTGTGCTTAATTTTGACTTGGATTCAGTTTTTTTAAATATATCTCTTACTGTATGAATTCTGTCAAGAAAAACCTCTCCAAACCTTTACTTGTTCAACTGTAAAACCACAAGAGTTCCAAGGCAATTGCTTCATGATTTCTCAACTATGTATCTACTTCCTGGAACAACTGCAATAGAAGTTGAAATGTCTATCAAGATATGCTTATTTCTCCTTCCTTTCTTTTTATAATAAGTGATATAGAACTCTGCTTACTGTACTCCCTAGTACATCTCCAGAAAGTACTGTGATGGCTGAATCATCCTGCTGAGCTCATACTCCATTTAGATGTGGTACTGTGTTACTGGACACTAAACATGTGCTGACTTTCCAGTCTATTGATTCCTGAAAATATCCTTAGGAGATGAAGAGGAGACATATTGGCTCGATAATTACACCATGTAATACCTATCTACTTTTTTCGATAGTTACACCATGTAATACCTATCTGCTTTTCTCGATAATTACACCATGTAATACCTATCTACTTTTCTATAGATGGTTGGAAACTGAAGCACAGAAAGAAAAAAATCTGATGGCAAAAGTAAAAAGCAAATGGAAACAAAGTTTATGTACATAGGGGTTTGGGGAGATTGTAGGGAGGGCAAGGGAATGGGAAAAATGAGAATCAAGATGTATCATGTATAGGTACAAATTCTCAATGTTGAATATGATCATAATGATGTATAAAATGTATGAATAAACTCAATTAAAAAAAAAAAGAAAGAGAAGCACAGAGATTAGGTGACTTATCCAGGGTCTCCAACAACAAATAGGACTGGGATTTAAACCTGGATCTGATTCTAAAGCCTCCCTTTAAGTCAATGTGTTCTGTTACAAGAGTTAGTTTTCTTTCGTTTTTTTTTTTGAGACAGGGTCTCCCTTTTGTAGTTCAGGCTGGCCTTGAGCTCAGCCTCCAACTCACATCACAGCAATCCTCCTGCCTCTGCCTCCCAAGTGCTGGGACTATAGGTGTGAGCCACCACGCCCGGCATTGTGGTATGTGGTACTGGTTGCTGCTGGGCGTGAGTCTCCATGCCCAGTATAGTATGTGGTTACCGAGGATTGAACCCGGGTTCTTGAGCTTGCAAGATAGGCGCTGGAACCACTGAGCCAAATCCCCGGCCCAAGAGTTAGTTTTCAAATCATTAGTCATTTCTAAAAATAAAATGAAACTGGGTGCTGAAATAGTGAGTCAGAAAATTTAAATTTTAATTCACAACTTTACCAGTGACTTTAGGGCTAGCAATTCAATCCTAATTAGGTGATTTCTCATGAGGAAAAGAAGATCATGATGTCTATAACTCATGGGTAAATAAGCATTAAAGACTAAAACAAAATAGCATTTGTAAAAGTCCTCTGATCTTCATAGAGAATGAAGATTGCATGAAACTGTTGTGTTAACAGTTCACATTGAATATTTCTGAATATGTTCTTTTAAATACAAGAAGGTAAACTTTTGGTGATGTATTTCCAGACTCTGGGGAATAAATGATAGCCAGTCTTGAAACAAATAGTGATAGCAGTATCGAAGGAAGGTAAGAAAAAGATTACTCAGGTAACTACGACAAAAAGCTTCTGGTCTGTTTCAATTAGCAGCAGTGGTATGTATGTCATGGGCCCAGGGCATATTTATTGGTGCGCTGTGCCAAGTCCGAGTTCTGTTTCTTACTCTAGTGATCTGTTCTAAATCACTTTGTGCATAATATTGTCATCAAGTTTACCATCTACACATGAGGCATGTCACAAAAAGAGCAAAGAAATTTTTTTTCAGAGTATACCTACTAGGTTGAGCCAGGGAAGATAATTCTGAGGACTTAGACTTAGTGTTCAAAGCCACATTGACTTCCAAGGACAAGCAGCGTGTAATTTTCTACACAAACACATTTAGGGATGTTTTCCGTTAAAACTTTTAATAGCATCATTCTTTTCTGGGTGCCAGAAAAGAACTCCACCTATCAGCAGCTGCTTCTGCCTTGTGTATGTACATATGCACATAAATGCTTGCATGTGCCTGTGCGGGTGTGCTTGTGCACATGTCGGCATGCCTTTAGGCACCTGTATGTTCTCTTATTCATTAGAATGATCTGTGTTGCTGACTGCAGTGATCTTACTACATATGCTTTCCTGATTCCTATCAACCAAAATCCATTTTTCAAGTTTAACTAGATTTCTTCCATGGACTGCTCCTTAAAACATGCTATGAATCGCATGTAGTTACTTTTTTCTCTCATAGGATAGATGTCAAGTCCCTTCGTAAGGAGAACACATAGAAAATTGCTTTAATCTTTGCTTTTCTATGCAGCTTCTCTATGCTTGATTAGGGGTAAGTTGATGAGAAGAACAATGAATAGGGAGGAATAAAGAAATAGAAATAAAAGGCAATTAAACTTTAAAAAAATCCATCTTAAATTCATGTCAACACATATAAATATATTTTAAAAAGCTTTCCAAGGCTTAAAGGAATTTAACTCTCTGGGCCAGGAGTTTAGACTGTGTGGGATTTGACTCTGTCGCTGTGATCAGTCTTTAGATTACTGAGCCACTTTGTTCAGAGGATCGGATGAGCAGATGCTAGGAACCCCTGAGAAGTTACTCAGCCCGAGAGTTTCTTCTTCAGCTGTCTGTAACCTCAACCCACGTGGCCTTGACTTTGTAGGGAGGAGCAGCCCACCCTGCGCTGGCTTCATAATGCCCTTTTCTCTCACATGAGCTGGTGACCATGCCGCCTCCTTCGGCTGGGTTCACCTCTTCCTTTCTCATCCTCATTCTTTTCCCTGAGGCTGTTTGAATACAGTATGTATAAAATGAAAGCCCTGGGCCGGGAGTTAGCTCAGTGGTTCCAGTGCCTGTCTTGCAAGCACAATGACCCGAGTTCAATCCCCAGTAACCACATACAATACTGGGCATGGAGACTCATGCCCAGCTGCAATCAGTACCACATACCACAGTGCCGGGCATGGTGGCTCACGCCTGTAATCCCAGCACTCGGGAGGCAGAGGCAGGAGGATTGTGATGTGAGTTGGAGGCTGAGCTCAGGGCCAGCCGGAACCACAAAGAAAGACCCTGTCTCAAAGAAAGTCCTATCTCTTTGTGGAAGGAACACAAAGCGATAAATACATTGATAAGTTGAAGTGGGCTTTGACAAAATATTTAGCCCATGGACTAATTTATTACAATGCACTAAAAACAATTGTTTCCCAGTAACCCAATTAATTTCAGTAATGTTTTTGAAGCAATAGGAAATGAAAGGCTTTGTTTTTGATGATTTACCATGGGTTAGCTATGCACGTCTTCTGTGTTCTGGAAAGACTTTCTGTCTTCTGTTGTTTGGTTCCTCACCCTTCTCTCTTAAGTCTCATGAATGAAAAAATGGGTTAGATACTTACAAGTAATCACGTGATGAGCTGGCTGTGGAGACTGAATTAAAATGCTAGCCATTCAATTAATTGGGCTCTACAGAGTTGTTGAAATAATTCCTTTGTTAAAATTTTGGTGGTGAGATCGCTCCTGTGTTTAGGCTAAGTCGGTAGTGTTATGACTTCTTGATGCCGGCTACTAGGAGCATATTAGAAACTGGTAGATCGTAGGGTCAAGAGAGAAGCAAGTTCTCAGTAAAGCACCACGACAGTCTTCCCGCCCTTGAACTCATCTGTTCTGTTGCCTCTGTTTTATGTGACTGGAGATTAATGTTTGGGTTGTAAAAAAGTCAAAGTCATCTTACTCTACTTCATGAGGTGGACTCAAGACTGGATTCTTTAAGGTCAGGGATAGAGCAAAATATCTGGTGGTGTTGAAAAGACTGATATAGGAAACACTTTTTTTAAGGAGATATGTAGGTAAAATGCTACTCTGGTCTGAATGACCTCAAATGACATGTTTGGTTATGCCAGGATTGTGGGAGCATATTTCTGTATTGGCGTTTTGATATAGAAGCAGGTGATGAAATCAATGCTACCTTCCTGAAAAGTACATTAAAACTCCTCTTCCTTCATTCACATTTTTCCTTTGAAAATAAAGAATCTGCCACTAATACATGTAAGCACTCCTTTCACTGTGAAATGACTATTTATTGGTATGTCATTTCCTTATTTTAGTATGGTGTATATAGTAGGTTGTCTTCAGGTAGCTTTAGATTTCAGGATTTGTTTTTAGGATGTGGCTCTGTTATTTTTCCTTCCTTGGCAAGAATCTGGGGTAAGATTCATTTTATCCAGCAAATTAACAATATATAAATTCACTTTTCCTTTTTTATCTAAAAAGTTCAAAGCAATTGCTGTAGAGATCATTTCTCTGAGACAAGTGTATTTATCTCTGACCTTCAGTTAGGATACTGAAGTATAGCATAGTAAAGGCATAGCATTATATATCTTGTAGGTGCTCAGTAAATGTGTGAATTTAGCCCAGGCTTCTTTCTAACCTTCATTCAGAAATATGACTCACAACCTTTCTTATGCTGTGGCACACACAGAGATGGATAATATGTACATGGCACATGGGATTATTTTTTCAAAGAATATATCTAGTAGTAACATAATTTAAAAGTATACAAATTGAAAAATACTATCCTACATTACTACTGAATCTACCGGGAGGAAGACTGCCATAGGGAACATGTATCACAGTGTCTGTGACATGGGCAAACATGATGGGATGTTACACCTGGCATTATGTGGGAGGGACAGATGCCCTGTAAGGGACCACAAACACTAGAACTCCAGCCAGTTCAGACCAGTTGAGACCTTAATTCAAGATATTTTGTTCTTGTACCAAAAAATTATATATTTATATAAATATCCCCCACATTCTGTCCTTTATTCCTACATTGGCATTCTGGACTAAAGCTTGATCTATGGTACCAACAATTTCTTAGCCCTAAAGAACGTGTATAGGCCAGAGAAGTGTCTGACACAATACTTCATGCCTCATCCTAATGAAAGAAGTTCTATCACATGTTACCTAAAAAAAAAAAAAAAAAAAAAAAGACCAACTTTGTAAGTCTTGTGAACTGTGGTCTGTACTTTTGAGTGTTTAGTTTGATAGAATACAGGTTGTTTGGGAAGCTCTGTCTCCTTCATCTTTCCTTGATATTTTACCCAAACCTGTTTAGTCTATAGCCTGCTTACTAATGACTCAGTTTACCCTAGGTAGTTGTGGTTTTGGAGTAGGATATCATCCGTCTACTGTTAGATGAAAAGTTTTAAGTGTTAGAGTAAGGTTAGCATACCCTGTATAAGGAAAACATTTGACTTTTGTAATGAATCTGTCTGTGATCATCATGATGATCTTAAAGTGCTTTACAGTATTTCAGGGAGTGCATAAGATCATATATTTAATCTGTCACTTTCCTGTTTTACAAATAAGGAAAATGAGGCTAAATAACTTTTCCAGGCCTACACAGAGAATGCATTGGAGAATCAGAATGCAAAACCAGAATGTCTGGCTCCACCAGCTGTGCCTTTGTGCTGTACTTCTCTACCTGGCTGGCAGTAGGGATAGACATCTTAGTAAGCAGATGCAAGGGTCAGGGATTTAGCTCAACTGGCACTTTGCCTACCTTGGAAGCACAAGGGCCCGATTTCAATCCCTGGTACTGGAAAAAAAAAAAAAAAAGTAAGCAGATGCATAACACACAGTGATCTTGGCAGCTAGATGAGCTCTATACTGACATAGACTTCAAGAATTATAGGATAGCAGTGAGGAATGTGAGAAGAAGAAAGAGTTTTCTGGGCAAGAGAAATGATACTGGCCACCATTGCAAACCTGGAGTCTGCTAATTGCTACTGTGAGATTTCCTCACAGAAGATAGGAGGCACTAAAGTAGGGGAAGTGGCAAGATAAGAGAAGCCAGTCACCTACAGGAGGCAGATGAAGAGAAGAAAGCAAAAAATAGAGGCACAGGCATATTTTAAAACAGGCTGATGTGCAAACCCACAGCTTCTCAGGAGAGGCACGAGAGTGATTTATGATTGGGTCTCAGTATTGACCCTGTGCTGTAGCAAACAAGACAGAAGTGTCCTTGAATTTAGGTGATCAAGATAAAAGGTGTTTACCCAGATGAGCAGTGGGATTTATCCAGGACTCTGGAAGGTAATCTCAGGTTCAAGACTCCCTGAGTGCTGTGCCATGTTCCCAAACTGGTAAATGACTGTGAACTTTTATGAGGGTGGATTGTGGGAATCATCTAGATTAAGTTTAGCCAGTTTCACCTCTAGCCCAAGGCCCACTCATGCAATTCAGGTATGCAGGCAGCCCAGGCTCTCTGTCTTGGAAGTCTCCAAGCAGAACTTTCACCTCTAAAGAGAAGCTTTGAAGAATACCAAGGGCCTTTCTCTCTTCCCTTGTTTTTTGTGTTCCTGCTGCCTGCGTTTGGTAATTGGAGATGTGTGTGGTGTTAAAGCCGGACTTGTTCCCGCTCAGACACCCTCCAACAGTGAAACCTTATGCTTATGGCTTCAGTTGTGCACAGCACTGATTTATCTGCAGTGTCCCTCTGATGTAAAAGGAGAATGGCTGAAATACTAGAAAGGAGGTTAGAGGAAATCACCAAACAACAATTTTCCACATGTATAGATCCTTTCATCTGAAGGCAAGCGAAGCTGGAGAAGGTGCCTCCAAAGGGGTAAGGGGCACAATTTAGAACTTTGGTTATACACTAAAGAACTAAAGATCAAAGGGCTCTATCCTCAGAATTCCAGTGAGTCATTGGAAAAACTGAGTAGAAATCAGACATCCTGTTCTCCAATCTCATATGGTTAATAGGTGCAATTGGCTTTTAAACATTGTATTTATTTTGTTCCTTTAGATTCAATGCCATCCTAAGGAATATAATTATATATGCATTATAGATTTGTATTTCCAAGCCCTACAGCATTGCCATGTGGATGGGGTGAAAAGGTAGTGGAAGCCCTTACATCTAATGTGTGGTCTTTGTGCTGCCATGGGACACTGGCCTCCTTTACAAACCACCACCACTATTCAGGCCATTTTGTGGCTTCAATTTAGAAGTTCCTTCATACAAGAGATTTTTTCCAAAGCTAAATTAACAGCTATGAAATATACTTTTTCCAATTTTGGTTGCTGTCTACCCACTGGTTTAGATCAGCTTTGACTTTATCTCCAAATATATTGATTTAATATATTACAGACAAATGTATTTGTAGAATTAAAGACAATAGGATTTGTTTGAAGAAAGAATATGTAAATTTTATGAATATTTTAATATTCCATTCGATTTGAATTCTTTTTCAGATGTCCTCTGAATATATATGGTTTTTGATAATCTGACTTGAAGGTAATATGATCAGAAGTGAAGATGGTTAAATTGTGTGTATGTGTCTGCATTTATTCATGGCTTTTCATATGGGAAAGAAGCTAGAGAAATGTTTCATCTATTCACAACTTTTAGGAAGCTGGAAGAAACATCTGCTGCAGAAATGAACTCTAAGGCACCTTCTGTATGTGCATTTTAAGAGGCCTTGTCCCAGGGAAATTGTTGAGGGATTTGCCAACATGCTTCGCTTATTAGAGATTTAAGGGGCATGGACTCTGACTGTTCCTAGTGAGATGAGATAAGGGACAGTCACCTACAGGAGGATCCTACAGGAGATGAGACAAGGGACAGTCACTTTTGGGCCATCCAGGAAGTGTATTAGAGTGAAGGAAACTTTTGCAGGTTATTAAGTATATGCAGAAGTATAGTGAAAAAAACATAAGCTTTGAATCAGAGAAACTAGGCTTCCTATTGGTTCCACCATTCCCTAAATAAGTAACTTTAGGGGGATTGCTTAATTTCTATGAACCTCCCCTTTGCCAAAAGAAGATATTAATAGCTGCATAGATTTCTTATGAAGATTAATTAAAATAATGTATGAGAAAACTGCTGGAATATTTAAGACTTTTGATAAATGTTACTTTACTTTCACACCCTTCCTCTTACCTTATTGCATATTTGATTTGGAAATTCTTTGTAACTTAATTATTATCCCCCAATAAAAAAAACTATCAAAATCTTCCCAAAACTTGAGTGAGCATTTGGATTTTGCTGAATCTCTTTATGATTTCTTTAGTACACATATATAATTCCACCTGTCATTTGATTTCCTTACCCTGAAAAAATTGTATTTAGCACCAGCTGGCATTTGTCTTGCAAAGCCTGACAAGTAGTTAATGCTGTAGTGTAATGAAGAAGTCTGATTCAAGACTATGTAGAATCTGGCCTTGTCTACAGCCTCACCACCCTGAACACGCCCAACCTCTGATCTCAGAAGCTAAGCAGGGCCTAGCTAGTCCTTGGATGAGAGGATCTGGCCTTGACCTAGGTCTTTGTCATTGTGTCAATCTGGCCTTGACATCACCTTTGTGTAGAGTCATGTGATCTAGCCACTTGTCACCTCTCTGGGAGTCTGCAGCACTTGTTATTGTAATACACAAACCTCCAAATTTCAGTAACTTGATACATAAATATTTATTACCTTTTCAGGTGAAGTTTATTTATATGTTGACATTTTTTATTAGTTGGGAACTTTACCAAGCAGTAATTCTCAGAATGGGCTCCTTCCATCTTACTAGGTCTACATTTTCAAAAATGACTTCCAAGGTTATCCTGGAGTAAGAAACAGCATGAAAGAAAATTGTGAAGAAAAGAACAAGTGGAGGTTTATGGAGAAGGTGTGTCTGCCACACGCCATATTCCACTAGTTAGAATTTATGTGGCAGTTTAAAAGACAGGTGAACTAGAAAGTTGATCTGGCTGTGTGTCTAGAAAGAAGAGGAAACAAATTTTGTTAAGCAGCCAGCAGCCTCTCACTCATGAGCTTGACAGTTCAGTCTGAGCCTTCTGGATCTGTACATTTTTCCTTTCCTGGATTGACCTTGATTCCTACTTACGATATTGGCTTATGATTTTCCTTTTGATTTGGTCAATTTTAATTTGGGGATTTTGACTCAGCTTGCCTTTAATCTCATATGGTATTGATCTACTCTGGTCTGCTAATCATAATTACATTCAGAGAAAATTAGAATTGTTTCTGAGTTAAAGAAATTCTTGGAGATAATTGAGTCTGACAATCATTTTATACTAGAAACAGCTCTTTCCAAAAGCCTTCAATAAGTTCACTTATAAATGCAGATAAAATATGAACATCTCAGAATATGTTTTTGAAACTTCCTTCTTTATAATAGTTGAATTTTTTTTTAAGTTTTTTGAGACAGGTTCTCGCATTGTAGTTCAGGCTGGCCCTGAACTCAGCCTCAAACTCAGCAATCCCCCTGCCCCTTCCTCCTGAGTGCTGGGATTATAGTCATGAGCCACCATACCCAGCACTGTGGTATGTGGCACTGATTGCTAGTGGGCGTGAATCACCCACCACACCTGACATTGTTGTATGTGATCACCAGGATTGAACCTGGAACCTTGTGCTTTCAAGGCAGGCACTGGAATCACAAAACTAAATCCCTGGCCCAAGGCTTGCATGTTTAAAAAGATGATAAATAAATTGGTAAGGAAAAAAATAACTTCCTGGTATAATGACAGTATTAATTGGTTTTTATCCTAGCCTTGACCCTAATAAGCTATGTGAAAATCTTCTTTAAACAGATGTAGTGGAATACAGAGGAAAATTAGAAATATTGGAAACCTATATACTCAAGTGGTAATAATATTATATTTGGTGGTGGATTATGAATGACTATTTGGTTCAATTCTTTTTCTGTTATTTCTCCCTGTCTTCAGATTTATGTCCTGGGAATATATTATATTTGTATTTACTGTCCCAATCCCAGCCCAGTATTTCTTAAAGATAAAAACCGTGAAGAAGAAAACATTTGGGGGTTATTTCCAGCCCCAACTACCTTGCAGGATTGCTTTAAGAATTAAATGAAATAATCTATAGGAATAAACTTTGAAAAATGAAGAATATAGAATAAATTGTTGACAGATTAGACTTAGCTTTAAATGCAGAGTTTCTGAACAGAATAAGTGGAAATGACAAACAGGATTCTTTTTTTTTTTTTTTTTTTTTTTTACCCTAATGTGGTTAGTATTGTAGATTTCATTAGTAATTATGAAATGGAACACTCAAGCAAAGTCTTCTCTTCTGGGAAATAAGAATCACATTAGTTCTCATTAAATATCTATACACTATTAGTTAATACTGTGTTATTGTAGGCCTTGTAAAATATAATATCTGTACCTGAAAGGATATCGTAAATACAAAAAAAATTGTGTTAGGTAACTGTTATTGTTTATATTTTTGAGGAACAATGTGACTTGTTAACAGATTGAGAGTAAAATGTAATTGCTTAAATCTTTAATTGTATACTTGTGTACTCATACTTAACTTCCATTGTAATGTCAACAAGTGAACTAGCGATAAACAGATGAAAGGTAAGCATATGTGCTTGGATCGTGGTTTAAAGTGGCCACAGATCTGCTTTATGGAACTTGAGCCTCTGTGTAGCAACATTTGAAATCACTGTTTGACCAAGTCATTAATGAAATGACCCTGTATAAGGTAACTTGAGGCCTTGATCTGTATGTGGGGCGACCAACAGAACTATTATTATAGACAACTGACTTAGGTAGAAATATTATAGGTAGTCAAACAGGGACAGGCCCTTGAGAGAATAAATACAAAAGAAAAAACACATTACAACTGTGGCCAGGGACCCATCAGTTGAAGGACAAGCCTCAAGATAAAGACCAAATGACCAGGGCCAAATACTTCCTCCAGGGATAAGATGAGTGGTAACATCTGGCCCAGTAAAGTCAAGATAGATGGCAGTTACCCCGTGGTGACCAGGACTTTCAGATCCATTCCTTCCTAAAAAGTTCTTTGTTCTTTCTGCTTACACTTGATATATGACCTGCTTTTCCATTGGATCAATATTACCTGAGTGACTATACTTATAATCTTATTGGTTGATTATAGTTTTGTCCCATGTTATATCTGCTTTCTACCCACTATGTAATTTTGCCCCATAAAACTTCCTCTGTGAAGTGGGGTCCACAGCAACCTATTCAGATCCCTCCTGTCTCTTAGGAGCTAAAATTTCTCTCTCTCAGTAAATATCTCTTACTCTTAACTTCTGTTATTCCTTAGAATTCATTCTTTGATATTAAAGAATACAAATAGCATATGTGACATCTAGCAGGATAGACTTATATTATGTTCCCTGTATCATTTAGAGGTCCTATCTAAATGATGTATCTCTATAATGAAGTGATCATTTACCAATCAAAATAAGAAAACTCAGGCTTTTCCTTTATTTATTATTATTTTTTAACAGGGTCCTACTTTGTAGTTCAGGCGGTTCTGACTCAGCCACAAACTCAACAATCCTCCTGTCTCTGCCTCCTGAGTGCTGGGATTACAGGTGTGAGCCACCATGCCTGGCACTGCGGTATATAGTACTGATAACTAGTGGGTGTGAGTCACTATGCCTGGCATTGTTGTATGTGGTTACCAGGGATTGAACCAGGACCCTTGTGCTTGCAAGGCAGGCACCAGAACCACTGAGGCTCTTTCTTTCTTTCTTTCTTGTTTTTTTTTCATCTGTTGTGAATATGGGGAGAATAGTTCTCAGAACTGGATCCTGAACCTACATAAAACTAACATTTGCAGCTTCTCAGAACATAATTTTTAAGGGAAAAGATTATAGAAGACACTGTCCTTCTTCTTTCTGGTAGTCTCTCTTCTGACAGACCAGGTTTCATTGCCTTAGTTCTAGCCTGTAGTTGAAGGGGCGATGCCTTTTTGTGTTATTCTGAGGAGAATTCTGCAGAGAGCGGAGAAAGACTGCCTGTCGTTAACTGCTCAAGACTGTTCACCACTGTAATCTAGAGGACACTTGCCATGGCTGGCAGTAACACTTCTTGGCTGTGTAAGGATAACCTGAGTGGTTTACTTGGACCGGTCATGGGGATTTGGGCATTATTCAAGGGCTGTCCAAGACTAGCCAGTTAGTTTCATTTTTCACTGTTCTTTTACACTACCCAGTAGCACCTAGAGGAGTGGAAGTTCCTGAAACTGCAACATTACTCACTTCCAGCCATGTGACATAGTTTTTCAGAAACTGAGTTAAATTTCAGCCCAGTCATCTCTCTTCAATTTAGGCCACGTACAGGCCAGACAAAACCAAGGTCGTGTATTGAACCAATACAAAGAATTTTGTTGGCTCCTATAACTACAGTGTTACTCACTATCTGAAATACTGTACCACGGTTAATCACACATTGCAACTGTTGTGTCCTTTTATTTATGAGCCCTAACCCAACAAGAGCCACTGTTTGGAAGGATCTTTGCAGGAGGGCTTGTTTTGGAAGCTCCTTCCTCTTTCATTGTGAAAGAAGAGGACTTCATGTTGATTTGAAAAAATTACTTAATAGTATATATTAGCTTCTCTTAAAGCAGAATTTTGTATTCTAAATTTGAATTATCAAGCTGTAATATTTGTGTTTTGATTAATGACAATAGAAACACTAAACCAATACTCTTCAAACAACTCTTTTTAATTTTCAGTGGTGAATGTATGACAGGACACTGTTACCTTTTCTAAGATATCTAAAAATTAAGGGGTTAGTCACCCAGAATAAAGATGATACACCTGCCCTCTGCCTCTGGTCTGTGAGACCAAGCCAGAATGCAGCAACACTGCTGGGGAATATGAGCTTTTCTGAGTTTACCTTTTTGTTTATACCCACTTCCAGCTTTTTAACCTCTGGTTTCCTAACCATAGTATTCACCTTTTCAATGTTTAAGCATATTAGCCATTGGAAATAATAGGATTCATATTTACTCTACCAGTGGTAATCTGTGCCATTTCATACTCAGTTGATTTCTTATCAGCAGGACCTCAGAAGGAAGTGGCATAAGACATTAAAACAAGCAAACCAAGGGGGCCATCTAGGCCCAAAGGAACAGAGTAATTAGATTTGTTTAAAGAATTAAACTTATGAGTTACAGTTTCCCCCTTTGTAACACAGATAAAAATCTTTGTTTGAGGAACATTTCAACATCCCAACCTCAAATATAACTTGCAATGGAAATTTTTTTTTTTGAAAGAAGCAATTGCTATTTTATAGTAAAAGATAAGGATGGCTGAAGATAAATTTGCATTTGTGACTGACACAGTTGGATAAAGGGAGCAAAGTCAAGTTTAACCAGCTGTAAGTCCAGTGATCTCTGTTTTAACTTTGGCCAAGGTAAGACTATTCAGCATCTTCTATGTTTACAACTGCCATGCAATCATAGTAGAAGACATGGTGGCTGTCCTTAAGGGAGTGAAAATTGAATGGACAACTTATAGATACTAGGATCAAGAGAAGAATGGTGTAACTTGGGTGTAACCCAAGAGCCACATGACTAACTACACCCCAGAAGGCAAGGAATGGATTACTATGGACTCTGATGTTAGGTAGCTGTAAGTTTCTTGGATAATATTCATGATCCATTTATTTTCTTTTAAACAATGGGTTTTATAGCTGCCTCTGTGAAGTATACAAGAATAACCTGGGTTCACAACTATGAACTTAGAACTTCATATCTCTTGCAAATCAATTAAACACAAAGAATGAGATTCAACCATATAGTAGAAGAGGACATTTGAATCTTTCCTTTTATAGTATAAATAATATTGAAGATAGTCTTTATTTAGTTTTATTAAATGTGACTTAAGTGGCAATTTAAAAGAAAAATCTATTCCGTGTTGACTTACCTTCCTTAACTATAAGAAATAGAAAACATTTCATGAAACTTATCTTCCTTTTTATTTTTCTTCATTTGTTAAATCATTCAGAACATAATCACCAATTGGCAGGCCACGTAGCTGCATTTTCTTTGTTGCTTTACCCACAACTTTTAACACAGGTGGCAAATATTTCTTGTACCTACTTTGCTTGGCCTTATGGGTGCACAGGTAAATGAGACATAAACCTTACTCTCAGAGAGTTCTGCTTTTTTGGATTGTAGTGCATCTGAAGACAGGTAAAATAAGTTAATAAATATATTAGAAAGCGTATTAGAATGCTGGAATTCTTATAAACAACTATTTAAAACTGTGAGTGGGGGTTCCTTCTTCAAAATACAAACTAAAAGAACCACAGTGACTTTTGTTGAATTATTGAATGACTGAGTAAATTTCCCATTGATAGATAGTAAGATTTAAGTAAATGATACCTGTCATGATACTTTGAATTTTAATGCTATTTGTATATTATTATGTAATTCTCAGACTCAGAATCTTAAAGTTGAGAATAATGAAAAGGGTGTCAAGACCAGACTTCCACTCAGTGCTGAAATACTCAACTATAACGTCCTTGGTAGTTGGTCATTAAACTTTGAACCTTCGCATGCTGGAGGAGTAACCATTCCACAATACAGCCTGCTCTACTTTGGTAGTCTGAATAATTAAATTTTGTTCTGTTGAGCTCTTTTCTGCTCACTTGTCAGCCTTTTGGAGTCATCTATGTAAATCTGTTCTCTTCCACAGAACAGTCCTCCAGCTATTTGTATACAGCTAATCTGCCTGACTGATTCTTTTCTTTTTTTCTTCCAGTTGAAACAACCCTTATTTCTTCACTTATTTCTCACTTGACATGATTTCCAGGCCCTTTCTCTTCCTGTAACTTTTTTTTTTTGATGTTTTCCAATTTTTCTGTATGTTCTTTAAGAACTTGGCGCCCAGACTGGAGGCTGTGCTCCAGCTGTGTGCAGACCAGTGCAGAACATGGAGGACCGTTTTCTTCCTTACTCTGAGCACTATACTTTTGCTGATCTGAGTTTAAATTGCAGTGGGTTCAGCAGCCAAGTGACAGTGTTGGCTCATGTAATGTTCACAGTCTACTCAAATCATAGGTCTTTTTCACATGAACTCTTGTTCAGCCTGGTCATTCTTTTGTTCTGAACTTAGGCATGTCCAGGACTAGTTTTCTTTCTTGTATTCATGTAATGGATTTTTACATTTATTCCCATTCAGTCTCATCATATTAACATCAAACCAATCTTTTAGTCAGTCTTTTGTGGGGTCTACAGATTTGGCAAAAGAAGAAACTCAAACCCCTGTGAATACCACAAACAGTTATTTGCTTTAAGTTCAGGAAATGAAAAGTTGTGCTGGTTTTAAGTTTCTCAAATTGCCTCTCTTCTCCACCCTTTCCCCCGCCCTCTCAGTGCTTTGGTCTGAGGCCCAGGGGAAGATGTCTGGAAGCAAACTCCTTTTGAGGAAGGACCCTGCTCTCAGCCTTCATATACCACCATTCAGTAATAGCTGAGATCTGTCTTGCCTAAGTCAAGGAGGCATCTAGTCTCCGAGGAAACCTTCACTTCTTACCATATGCCAGCTACTTAAACTGCAGCATCATCTGGCAAGTTTAGCCCATTGTCTCCCAGAGGAAGCAGAGAGCAGCCTCCCTGCACACCCCCACTCCTTTTTTGTCCCCACAATCCAGCTCTGGAAAATATCTGAAGTCCACAGAAGTGGGAGTACCCTTTGATGTTTATATTGGCTGGCTCCTCTTCCTTTTTTACTTCTTCTTCTTCTTCTTCTTTTTTTTTTTTTTTTTAATAATCAGGGTAGTAGAAAATGTGGGGAATTAACTGCATGACAGCAGCAGAGGAATTCATTAGAGAAACTGAGATGAATTCTGCTCAGATTTCAGGCTCTCAGGCAGACAGTCACAAAGGAGTAATCGTCTTCTAGTTGTTTTTAATCATTTCTTTTGTGGGACCTTCCTTGTCCGTGAAAACAATCTCATGTCCAGGATGGGGGAGCCTGAGAACACAGGCTGTCGAGTGGCGGCTTTGATTTAGGGATTACTGCAGCAGTATCAGCCAGTTCTTCCTAATTTCCTCATGGTCGGGTGGGACTTGTCCATCTTGCAGAAGCCAGTGGACAGTGCTACATCATTGCTTTTACTTAAAGTGTTATACACTAAATATTTGTCTTAAAATGTAAAATATGTGAGTGGAAAATCTCAAACAGACCAAAGAGTGTGAGGAAAAGCATTTTGCAAGTGCCTTCTCTACTTAATACCTTGAAAAACCTTCTTTTCATGAGCTTCAGAGGTAGCTTCAGTTGATAGTGTGCCTGTAACTTAGTTTGTGTGTAAGAATTTACTGGAACAAACTTAGTAAAATAAAACAAAGATTTTTATCTATAAATCTGGTCATGCAGCAGCTGAGTTCTGGTGATAGTAAGATTGCACACCCACAGTCCCAAGGGATTATCTTCTTTGCTTGAAATGTGAGTAGTGGACTGTTACTGCTATTCTAATTCCTCATAAATCTTCATTAAAAACACTTCATATTTGGAAGTTTCATATTGAAAATATTTAGTAGAAAAATCTCTTCTCAATTTCATATACCTTATAAATTTATATTTACATGTAATTAATTGATCTTATAAATCATTTGCACTTATTTTATGAGAGCAAATTGCATAAAGTCTCTTCTCAGTTATATTTTTAGAATAGTTTTAGTTAAATATATTTACCTGAAGACCAAAGGTCAGTTCTTGCATCTTGGTGATATTTCTGGAAATAGCCTGACTCATTCAAATGATGCTTTCCTCACATATTTACAGCCTCCTCAGAGACGGGTCTAGGACTACAGGCAGTCTCTCGGGTCTGTACACCTCATGCCTCATCCTAGCTTTGCACTTACTCAGGGCTTAGAGTCAGGCAAGCAAGTCACCTTCCAGGCCGTGTTCCTCCTGCCTCCCCAGTGAGACACGGGAACCTGCCACCTGCTTGTCAGTGAGGGAAAATAGATCAATTTTTTTGAGCCAGTTATAAGCAGGAAGAAATAATGACTACAACCTATAGAGGTTATAGAAAGGTTCTATGGAAGAGGGGAGAGTTCTGAAAGACCACATAAGGTATTAATCATTCAAAGGCCATTTTTTAATGACATCCTATATAAAGACATTTTAGATATGTTTTCTGCTTCTGATTGGATCAACACAGAGGAACCAGGAAGGCAACATGAAGAAGAGGTTAAAAACATGAAAATAAAGACGCTCTTAGTGTTTTGTATACACTTAGATAATGAAAAATGTGGTTTAGTTTAATTCTCTTATTTAAAAAACAGCCACTGGCCCTAAGGAAATCAAGAGATGAACACAAATACATGCACGCGAATGTTTTCATTTGTGCTGTCTACAGTAAAGAAAAGCTATAAAAGAAAACAAGAATTTGACTGAACTTGGACTATAAGCATAGAAAGTAATAGTCTACAGGCATTGAAAATCACATTGTAAAGCTAGACGTGTTGAGATATACCTGTAGTCCCAGTAAGACACTTTGGAAGGCAGAGACAGGAGGAGTAAAAGTTCCTGCCTGGCCTGGGTCATTAGCAACTTATCAAAAAGTTGTCTCAAAAAATTTAAAAATCTTAAAACTGCAGAAACAAAACAAAAGAAAGAAAACTGAAAAAGAACCATTTTGTATAAAATATCTATTCAAAGACATATGAATGATATAGAGAGAAATAAAAAAGTAGATTTTGAAATGATGTATAGTCTAATCTCCAACTTATAAAATTATTTATATTTATGATATGAAAAATAGGAAGCATATAAAAGTTGTTAGCAGTTTTATACATAGACACACAAATATATGTGTTGAGAGTATGAGTTACTTTGATTTTCTTCTCTGGGATTTTCTGTGTTTTCAACTTTATTCTACCAGGAAATTGCATGATTTTACAATTTCTCTAACCTCTGCTAAGAAATTAGGCATTGATTGATGGATTGACTTTAGAAAGTATGAAGTCTTGTGAGAATTTGAATAGTTGATAATATATAATAATATTATTGTGAGACAAATACAGTAAGTGTGTAAGGTGTTTTAGAGTAGAAAGAGGCTAGTTTAAAAGTGATACATCTTCTGATTGTAGTAATAATGAAATGGAAGATGTGTAAGATAGGTGAGCATGGTAGGAATTCAAAGAGAGGGCCGATGTGAGACATAAAGAATGAGTAGGCGGTGTGATGAAATGGCTCTGAGAAGTGAGAGGAAGGAGTCTGCACAACAAGTGAGCAGTTTAACCTACTCCACAGTTTGCTTGAGAGCTGGAAGAAATGTTCATTCCAGGTTTTTTTCTTTGGTTGTTTTTTGTTGTACTGGGATCTTTTTGTTTGTGTTTGTTTTTACTTATTATTTGGAAGTACAGAAAATTTGCAAAAATAAAAACTAGTGCAGAATATTCATGCCTTTATCCCTATTTATCTGTTGAGATTATTTTACCACATTTGCATTATAATTTATTCTATCATTATATAATATATAATCTACCCAGCTATCTATCCATTCATAATTTTTATATAAACACTATGGATACATAGACATAACAGTTTTTGAGCCATTTGAGTGTAATTTATCCTTGATTTATCATCCTTTGATATTTGTTTCTATTTCCAAAAAAAGTCACATTCTCATATATAACCATAGAAGTTATCAATTTTTCATTTCATCATATATTTTATCTAGTGTACCATTTGTATCCACATTTTATCAGTTGACTTAGTGATGCCAGTGTCCTTTACAGCATTCTCTCTTCCAGCAGAGGATCCTATGTTGGATTGGATGCTACAGTTTGTTAAATTTGTTACTATCTATAGCTGGCATGTCATTTTAGTCTTCTTTAATCTAGAATTTTCTCTATAGTCTTTTTTTTCTTTCAGAATTTTCAAAGAATTGTTGGACACACTCTCCCACTACCACTGTAAGGAAATGTATTTGATCTTTCCTTATGATAAGATTCAGGTTATTTTAACGTGTCAGTGATATCATGTTTCTCCTGGATTTTTCAGTACTGCAGGCACATGCTATTTATCCGCCATTCACTGGTTATATAAATTTTGATCTTTGAGTCAAGGCATTGTCTAATAATATACTTGCTACTTTTTCTTTGCAAACACATGGTTATCAATGAAAAGCAAACATCTTGCTTCTCATCACCACTTCTACATTTAGATTCTATTGGTAATTTTTATGTAATTCGGGCTTTCAAAACCATGATCTTCCAACTCCAACATTCCTTCCACATTTTCCAGCCAGCATGTTTTTCAATAAGCAAAAAATCTTTCTTTTCTTTTCATCTGTCTATGCGTCTATCTACCCATTAGTTACCAGTTTGAACTCATGGATTCTGTTTCTTTCACTGGTTGATACTATATTAAGTTACTTTGGTATCCAAATTGCCCCAGACTTAGCTGGTTCATTCTTGTAATCATATGCACATCATTTTAAAACACTTCAAAATCTTTGGGCTTAATAATTATCATAGGTGCATCTTATATCTATCCTACTTCAGCCCTCAAATCACCCATTTCTCCAAGAAACTCTAGTTCTTTTTTGCTGTGAATGATATTAGAGACTAAATTCTGGGCATAATTGTGATTGTTGCTGTTGTGGTATTATTGCTTCTTGGTCTGTTCAATGAACAGAACTGGGAAATGCAGTAACACAAACTTACATGCCCAAAGACATGTACATATTTCAGAAGCTATGAGTTTGTACTGATAAATTCAATATTATTCTACTTCCATAGATATTGTGACTATTTAATTCAGTTTTACATACCTTCCAAGTTTGCAATAATAAGGCAAAATGGTAAAGGTATTCAGGATGCAGTGGTGAGAAATAGAAAATTTAAACATACATGAGATGGTCAAGGTTAGCAGTTAAGAAGTCAGCCACACAGAGTTAGGGGTAAATAAAAGTAGAATTTCCCAAATTCAAAGATAAGATTTTTTAACAGAAAGATTACTGGAAGAGAACAAAGCAGAAGATAGTTATTACATTTTGAGACACATTCAGAAGTTACAGTAGGAAAAAGAGATCGATAGAGGTGGAAAATATATAGAATGTATAGGTTAAAAAGGAGGAAAGCCAGTACTGTGCTGTCTTAATGGTCAAGGGTCAAAAGAATTTCAGAAGTCAAAAACTTTAGAGTGGTCAGAAAAAATTGAAACCCAATCTGGACCTTTGGATTTGATATTTAGTTACTAAAGATTTTTATATCTGAAATTAGAAGAAACCCATTTAAGAGTTTTTTTTTTTTTTGAGAATATACCTTTAAAGTACTAACCTAGCTCATATTAATTAATGTTCTTTTTATGTTTTGAAAACATTTACACTTAGTTTTTCTTAACCTTTAGATACCTTCATCAAATATTATTTTATTTCTAATTGCTTGCTAAGCAAGTTATGTTTGTGTATAAAGTGCCCAAATCTAAGAAGCATTGTAGACAGGTTATTTTTAGGGAACTCATGTTTTCCTTTAAAAGCTCAGTTAGCATTTGGAATTGATATACAGTGTAATATTTAGAAGGAAAACAACATTTTTCCTCATCCCTCAAGAGGTTTCTTAAAATAGCATGTAATCTTACCTACAGTAGGAAAAGACTCAAATTTTATAAATTGGGTTGGATCTAACCCAGATTACCTGACCAAGAGAACCCCCAAGAAAAACAAAGTCTGGTAAAGGTTATAGTAATGGTAATTAAAGAAATTTGTGTTGTGCCTGCTGGGCCTCAGTGAAAGGCAAGTGACCCAGCCTGTGGCTACTGGCATCACTTCCACTGCTGAGACAAGCTGTCTTTTTGGAAAGAAGTCCAAACCAAATCTTTATCCACTTTGAAAGCCAAAATATTCTTCTCATTCCGTTCAGCCACCAAGGAGGCTGGGCTTTTGCTAATAAGACCCATGTCTGTGTGACCTGTTGATGCATCAACCTGTTTATATTCAGTGCTTAAGCAATAAAGGCTTTAATTTTAGTTGCTTTTCGGTGCAGAGTCAATTGAGCTACAACAGTTAGAATCTGGTAAGTACCTTTGAGGTTACTTACTGTCAACCTGTCACTTTCCAAAGGAAAACACTTCAGAGAGATGAAATAATGTGTCCATGGCACTGTAGCTGGAAAATGGTGGTGTTTGAGCATGGGCTAACTGATCTCCCCAGGTCTGCAGCTGTACCATGTGCCTATAGCATATCTGTTCAACAGCAAGACCTCTGTGAGGTTAGACATCCTCTCGGTGTTGGGTGTGTCATATCTGTACTGTGACGTGCTGTGCTCTGATGGGGTATATAGTGCTCAGCAGCAGTGTGGGAACCGGAGTCCACGAGCAAACTTTGTGGGCCATCTGAAGGTCATCTTTCCCAAATTGACTGGAATGTGTGGATCACTTTGATAGACTTGTCACGAGATGTTATTTTTCCTTTTGTCAGATTGTTCAAGATATTCTCTATATTGTAGAACTTTGTAGATTCTCTTTCTTCTTTGATGATGGATGATTCAGTTTGGGAACTCAGATGGACCTGGAGGATTTTGTCATCCTTCACACTGTAGGATTTGAAGACATTAGATTCAAAATAATGCATTTTCCCCTACTCTTTCTACAGAGAACCACTCTACTTCGATTCTTAGTGTTTTGGTATCTATTACTTTGAGAAATGTGAGAGCCTGTTCTGATTGCCTCTCATTTCATCCAGAATTACTTGTGGAACCCTCAGGGAGCCAGGTATCATGCTGGGTACTGTGGGAGTGACAAAGATATTTGTCTTTTTAAAGTTCAGGGCAGGGACAGAGAACATAGCAGCCATGGCAAAGGATCCTGCTAGGCTCTTTGTGGAGGGACACCTCGGGCTCCCCAGGCCCTGTGCTGCCCAGCTTCCTCTGTACTCTCAGGGGAAGTGGTCTCTTCTTTGAGGAAGATATGTTTTTCCAAGGGAACTTTTAATTTTTTTTATTGCCTTGTTCCCTTTTTTTTTTTTCAAATATGAAAGAACTGAATCATGAAAGGAACATATTTCCATCTGAAAAATATAAAAGTCCCTTTAAATCTTCTTTTAGGAAGATGACTTTAAAATATTGTATCTCTTCAGGGATCTGCTGCCCTTTGGATGTACATGTCTTGTTGTAACTACTATAATGTTAGAAAATACTGGGGTTAGGCACCAAAGAAAGGAATTATACAGAGAACTTTTGTAATAGTTCCTTTACTGTCACTTTGTTTTTCTTCTACCTGCTAATCTCTTTAAATGAATATTGAAGGAAGCTCCTTGCCAGACTGTTGTCTATATCCAGGGAGCAAAGCGTGTGATCTTTTTCCTTAGTTGGCATTGAAATTTTATCAGGCTATATTAATATGAATGAAACATACTCTAGTAGGAACTTTAGAAGAGTTAGAGAACTAAAAATGTTGAGACCAGTAACAAGACATATACGCAGTAAAACCACAGTTTTTGTATGTCATGCCAGAAGTAAATAAAAGATGATTAGTATCATGACACTTTTCAGATGTAAGAGGGCCAACTAGATAAGATTGCTTTAAACACATTGTTCTTATGAGTTTTCTTTTAAAGATATCCAGGGTGATAACTAGCATGCTGGTTACACACGAGTAGCCTTTCCACTAGGTAAGCAATGGAATAACCATTGTTTGTGTGCTGCTGCCTTCAGTGAAGCCAGGGTGTGCCGTCCTTGCAGCCACCAGTGCTATAGTGTCATGGAGTTTCCTTACTTGGGACAAGTAGACAACAGTACCAGCTCATAGCATGTGTGTGAGAATTGTACAGAGAAAACACTTGCAAAAGTGCTTTGAAACCTCCACAGTGCCTGACAGAAGCAGAAGATGTGCTTATGACTGTTATCCTAATGACTTAAGAGTGACTAACTCTCTGGATGTTCATGTTCCAATCATTTGAAATGAATAGGTAGGTCATTTCACCATGAAGGAGCCTGTATGTATTACTGGAATTTTTGTTTGAGTCACTTGAGTAAGATGCAGGGCAGTGATAAGTGTGCTCTGTTTAAAATGCTCATTTCATTTTCACATTCCATTCTTTAGCAACAAAAAATTTCCCTTTATTTCCAGTCTGTTTTACTTTCAAGTTCTCAGGCATGGTTTAGTCTTTGGTGTTCCCACACTTAAGCACTGCATTGTCTTGCTTGATTGTCTCTTTCAGAAGTCTGTCTCTCTGACCGATGTACTGTGGTCAGAGTGGTAACACTGCTCATGTGTGTTTTCTAGGTAGGAAAGCTAAAATCAATAAATGGCCTAAGCTCAGGACATCTCTATAACCTTCTCCCCTACCGTGACACTTAGTTTCCAGTGACACTTGATTTAAGGGGAGGGATGCTTTCACTTGTAGTTCTGGGGTCTGACCCTCTGTACAGGGATCTCTTTAATTACAGTCTTGCTCCCATCCTGTTTCCCCATTGAAACTAATGTTTGGAGAAGATAGAACATTGAAAACAAACAAACAAACAAACAAAAACCTTATTTGAGGGGCAGGAGTTGTAGCCTAGCTGCAGAGTATTTGCCTAGCACACTTGAGGCCTGGGTTCCATTCCTAGCACTGCAAAGGTAAAACAGGGTCACCATTTTGTATTACTTTTACTATTAGAATATTTATTTTGTACTAGCAATTAAACATGCCTTAAAGAGATAAAAAATAGAAAAGGTAACAGGAAAGTTTTTATTTGTCTTAAATGAAACAAAGGCTTTTTAGATCAGTTCTACTATACAGCATAAATTACATAATGAAACTTTCTCAAGAATTTGCTTGGAAAATAGAGTAAGATCTCTGATATTTTATGGGTCCTTTTTTTTTTTTTTTTTTTGAGACAGTCTTACTTTGTAGTTCAGGCTGGTCCTGAGCTCACTGTGTAGCTCAGACAAGCCTGGAACTCACAGCAGTCCTCCTGCCTCCTGACAGGTGTGAGCCACTACCCCTGGCACTGTGGTATATGGTACTGGGGATCAAACTTGGGACGTTGCGCTTACGGGGCAGACACTGGAACCACTGAGCTAAATCCCTGACCTTTGTATGGATTCTTTAATACAGAGAATATATCAAAGCAAAATTTTAAAAAGTCACCTAAAGAAAATATTGTCCTTGCTGGGCTTACTAGTAGATTTCTGTATTCCCAGCACTCTACAGTGCTGAGGCAGGAGGATCTCAAGTTTGAACCTAGGCAGTGTAGTGATTTAGCAAGCCCTTGTCCAAAATTTAAAGTAAATAAATAAAAAGGATGAGGATGTAGCTTAGTGTGAAGGACTCGGGTTCAATCCCTAGTACCACAAAAAAGAAAAAAAGAAGAGGCTGATTTTAGACTAAAACTGACGTGAACATAAGTAAAGCGCAGATATGTAAAAAGTGGGGAAGCCAACATTAAAAATGCCTGGTTGTGTCCTGGGCTCCCGGTAACTGTCCACAAAGGTCAAAATGTTGACTTCAAAGTTTCACTCCAGGACTTCTGTGTTGGAATTCAATAGAACATCAAGTCCTGTAGCAAACTCTTCTTATTCGGATAGTCCGTATTGTGTGTGTGTGTGTGTGTGTGTGTGTGTGTGTGTGTGTGTGTACGACAAAGGGGGAATGCTGTAGTCACACTATTGTGTTTGGTCTGTGTAATAGATGCTTGCTGCTGTTGAAAAAGGAAAGGAATTTGCAAAACCTTTTATTCTTGTAAAGCTCTAGTTTGTCTCTTGATAGTCTCTAGTTGATTCTCTCCCTTTTCCTCACTTAGCTTTGCAGACTTTGTAATGTTTACTGCAGAGCCAGGCCTCACAATTTCTGTCACGTTTGAGGTTTGTCATCTCAGAACACTTCATGCTCTCAGGCTCAGAAGTTCCTTTGCTTTCAGAGTTTGTTGTACTTGCTTCCTTGTTATCCGTAGAAATCTGTGCACTGTTCTACTCAATGGAGTTTGTAGTCTGCGCACTGTATTAGCCAATGAGATGTGTAAGCTTTTAACCAATAGAGTTGCTGGGCCAACCAATGAGCTGATAGTAAATGTAGCTCCTCCCCTTCGCTTCAGGAATGTTTGGTAACTAGGGTATAAACAGCCTGGCTTCGGCAGAACCAGCACCATCCTATTTGCCGAGAGGTCCCACGCTTGTCCGAAGGCGTGAGAGTAAAACTGCACACTTGTCCGCCGAAACTCCTGAGTGCGTCTTCCATCTTCCCGGGCTGGCCGCACCGAGCTCAGAACTGCACATGCCAGCTGGCATTTCTATCGCTTCACTGTGAATCATCAAATTGGTTTTCGGGTTTGCTGTACCACGTTATTGGCAGTTTAGGCCAAGATGCTAACCATGTCCGAGTGGAAGCAGTTATGAAATACTGTCCATGTCGATTTTCTGTACCTGTGAGAAAAAAGAAAATAGAACAACAGTTGGAAGTTTAGAATTGAGAATCTAATTGACCTGGGTTTGAATCCTCAGTTAACTGTCTATGGGTTGTATGATCTTTGCTTGATTTTTCCTTTAAAGAGAAGAGTATCATGAAAGCAATTTCCAAGAATTGCTCTGAGGATTACATTAGTTAATCCATATACAATTCTTAGCTCAGGGCATTATACCTAACTGCCATTGTCAGCGGCCAGGGTAAGAGCTACCACAGAAAGGTTAGTGCCCCCTTCCCCCAACTCTGGTCTTTTGGGTAGTCCACAGATTAGACTAGACCAGAACTATTAGGATCTTTCCACTGGAAACCACAGCTCTTTTTGGTGACAGAATTGCCACTGCAAACACATCATTTATGAAGACTATAGCAATAAGGTATGGTGCCAGAGTATTGAAAAGGGGTTGACATTATTCTGATTTTTGAGAAATGGAGTAAAGAAAAGAAAGCATATTCTAGAACTTGCAGAACATCTATTTTCAGCAGGATTTTACACCTCTGTAAAAGTTTTAAATAATTTCTTGTGAGAGATATTATTTGGTCACAATATAAACTAAAAACAAAACAAAGCATTCTTATTTTTAACATTGTTCTTTCATGGATCATCAAGTTGGTTATGGAAATGACAAAACTTGATTTTTATTTTCTGGAAAGGGGCTGACAGAAACTTTTATGATATTTTTGTCTTGCTGAGGTTAATTAAGTAGATTCATAACTAGTAGAATGTATCCTGGGGCTTTGAGCTCAGTGGCGGATTGATCCATCTGGAAGGAAATCATCTTAGTAAGCCATACTAATCAACCTATCTGCTAATGCTATTCTGACCAATTTTCTCACTTAAAAATTTTGATGGATGCACAAAAGATGTGCTTTTGAAACATATGGTTGACTCTAACTTAGAAAAGATGTATAACACAGTAAGTGAGATAGGATTTAAAAAATATCCGTGTACACGGCAATGGACAGATTTGCTAATTCCCATGGGTAGCATTTACTGAGCACCATGGTGCTCCAGGCAGAATGCTAAATGTAGTATATGAAGCCGCTTCTTTAATCTTCACAGTGACCCTCTGGTGTGTAGATTGTTAACACTTGGCTTCATGGGTAAAGTTCTTTATTCAGTCTATTAGCCAATAAAAGAATCAGTAACTGAGAATTTTATAGAAGTTGATGTAAAGTTCTAGACATAGGTTAATAAGATATTATGTGAACTTCCAAAGGAAGGAGGAAAGTTGGCTTGATAATAAATAGTAAAGAAAAATTATAGAAATGTTGATAGAAATATGAATATTGATAGGATATGAATCAATACTATCATATTCCTGGTGAACAATAAAAAACACTGACATAAATCTGAGGATGCATTTTTTAAAATGTAGTGTAATGCATCAGGGGTGGCAATATTTCTACTCTAATAATATATGCCCAGAGTATTAAGTCAATCATTAAGAGAATCCTCAAAAGTTATAATCAGGAGAATGAGAAGTTTTATTTTATATAAGAACTCCAAATTTTGCTTGGGAAAGAGAAAATCCTAGTGGAATATGAATACCACATGCAGCGATTAACAGGATCATGTGGTCCAGGCAGCATTTATTGGCTATGAAGAGAGCCAAAAGTCACTTTCCCCGATTCTCTCCAGAGCAGTAAGCTCAGACATCATAGCGAAGGGCAACAAAATAGAGGCATTATTTCAGGAAAGCCATATTGGAGGATGTTACTTGATCTGTGACTGCTACCTGACTTTTTCTCCTCCTCTGCATTTTCAACACTCTTAGAATCAAGCAAGGTGGCAGGGCATATCTAGGCCTTGTCTCGCAGGGATGGGTAGTCCTTGCACCTGGGAGGGAAATGTGTACATTCTGAAGCCGAGTCTTCCTTTTCTTGTTTTACTCTTTCTTTAAATTAGCTTGTGCTTATGAGAAAACTAAGATGTTAATGTGTTCTAGATTATATACTAGATACTGTGAAATAGAAAACATTTAAAACGGCCTGTGAAGTTAGCTCAGTGGTTCCGGCACCTGTCTTGCAAGCACAAGGGCCTGGGTTCCATTGCCCAATAACTACATACAATACTGGGTGTGGAGACTCAACCCAGCAGCAATCAGTACCACATACCACAGTGCTGGGCATGGTGGCTCACGCCTGTAATCCCAGCACTCGGGATGCAGAGGCAGGAGGATCGCTGTAATGTGAGTTTGAGGCTAAGCTCAGGGCCAGCCTGAACCACAAAAGCGAGACCCTGTCTCAAAAAAAAGAAATGTTTAAAGGGAGATGGGGTGTAGGGGTAAGTAACAAGGGGAAAAATAATGTGATGGTGATAGAAAAAAGGAAACAAAGCTCAAGTATTTAGGGGGCAGGAGTTTGTAGGGTGGGTAGGGGACTGGGAAAAAAAGAATTAAGTTGTGACATATACTGGTACAAATTCTCAGTGTTGAATGTGATCATGATGTGTCTATATAATGTACCAAAAAGGTTTAAATTTAAAAAATAAATTATCATGTGCTTAATTCATCATAATGACACTCTTTTGGAGGGAGAATTGATGTATCTTAATAGGAATATAGCATATCTTGATCATTTTCAATCTATCTTCCTTTCCTACCTTCCTTCTCAGTTCTCCGTCTAATTCCCTTCCTCCTCTCCAAGTCTGCCTTTTTCCCCCTATCATTCTTTATTCTCTGAGTGAGAAAGAAAAGAACTAAGTACTCATCCCCACAAAAATGCTTCTTAGGATCTTTGAAGGCCTTGAAATAGTTCAGATAGTACTCCAGCAAGAGGTCACTCATGGACATCACAGGATAGGGAATTGTGTGACTTCTGTCATTTGTCAGCCATTACTCCAGGTGGATAATTAAGCCAATGGTGGGGGGAACCTCTTGTCCATAAAATATGTGGTCTTTCACACAGAATGGTGTGAAAAAGACACTTCAACATTGAGAGGTAAGAGCAGATGATGTTGTATAAATAAATTCCAAATCTCCCTCTCTTGAGTTCATTGGTAAACAAGGAAAATTCCAAGTTAAGCAAGGCAGTAGTGTAAGGATGTAGTTTGAACAGTGAGAGATGGTCAGTGTCCTGAGTGCTGTGGCTCGTCATGTTCTAACGGTGGCTTTACTCCAGCTCTTTGTTCATCAGTGTTTTGAGTTAAAGGGAACGTCAGTCTACAAGTTTGTGCACATGGCACTCACAAAACAGAAGATGCCAGCTTCTGGATTCAGATATCCACATGCAACAAATATAGCTGTGTCCTTCTCTGAGGACTCAATTTATAAACCTCATTACTGCATTGTGTTTTAGTAACAATTTCCCTGTTTGGTGGGCAGTCTGTGAATCCAGCCATCCCTTTATTACAACTTTGTTGTTTTGCCTTTATATTATAAATTAAATGACTCCTTAGGGGTTCCAATTATATTTCAGAAAAAAGAACTTGGAGTTCTGAGAATCTCAAATATAATTTGTTTTCCTCAACTCAATATATAGGACCTTTAGAATATGGTTATCATTTTCAAAAACTTTCAAGATCCTCTCTATTACTTCTAATGACTTGAGATAGCATGCTGCATTCTCCCCTGAGTTATCATCAAAATAAGTCTGTATTTTATGTAGTGCTGTTTTGCACCCAGTAACCACACATAATCCTGTTTGACAAGTAGAGCAGAGATGACCAGATAGATATAATTGTCCTCATTTCAAAACCAGGGAATATGAATTTTAGAGGCTACTGGTGGTAAGAATTATAGCAGACATTTTTGGATATACTGTCTCTGGGTTAACTGCTAGTGATAGTGTATTTTATCCAGCAGTTCGGCACTATGTTATCCTTTTTTTTTTTTTTTTTTGTACTGGAGATTTAACCCAAGACCCTCATACTGAGCTACATCTTTAGCCTCTCTACTCTTAAAATGCTTTTTATTTTAGGACTGTCTCACTGAAACACCCAGACTGGGCTCAAATTTACAATTTTCCTGCTTCAGTCCTTCCTGGGTGCTAGAACTACAGAACACACCATCATACACAATTCTTGTAGGATTTTTTTCTGTTTATATTTTTATTAGTGCAAATTGTCAATATATAATGAAAGTGTATTTGTTGTAGGGAATGCTACATATGCATATAACATCTTAAATTCTTTTTACTTCCCCTTTTCATCTTGCTCACGCATTTCATCCCTAATCACCTTCCCAAATAAGATTTTTAAGTACCTGATGTTCTCTTCATGCTGTTTATTCTTCACCATGACCACCATCGTCAATTAATGTAGATGGTTCTTGTCGGTTAGTCACGTGAGCTTGTGTCAGATATAGTATGTTTCTTAAAAGGTTTTTGAGAAATAAGCTCTCATATTAACTGTATCTGAAAGACAAATAAGAGTCAGGAAGAAGCCCACTTGGAAGAGCTTAGATGGCAACAGCCAGTTACTGTTAAAATCTCTGCTCAGCATCTCCCTGATAGAGGGACCTTCTCTGCATTACTGAATTTCACTGTGGACCAACGTTTGTTTTTTAAAGAGGAGATAACACTAGACTCAGAGTTTGTTAGACAGAGTGAAATCTCATTTAGGGGCACAAACCGATAACCCCAGAACTCTGGAGGTTCATATGGGAGCATTCAAATTTCCTACCTAGACTGGACAGCAGAGTGACATAGGGAGATACTGTCTCAAAATAGAAAAACTTTTTAAAAGGTTGGAACTACAAAGGTCCTGGGAAAATTTTGTTGGAGGGTGAGAGAGGACAGCGTGGAAGTTTCTGTGCTTCTTGTTGTCTCACATGATCCTCGTGACAGCCCTGGAGTGTAGATATTATTATCGCCACTTGACAAATAAGAAAAAAAGTCTCAAAAAATTTGGTAAATTTCTGAAAGCTGACTCTATCTGGGGTCTCAAATACATTTCCCAAATGCTATGAGGTACCCCTGAGTCTCCTCAAACGGTTTTTCAAATAAGGCTGCCAAATTGTCCCTCAAGAATCACACCTCAGTTCCATCATCCTAATGATTCCTTCATCTTTTTATTTGTTGCTAGAATTACAATAAAATATTTTCAAAAACTATATAATACTTCTCTGTTGTATTGATTTACTATCATTTCTTCTGTCATCATTGATCAGGAAAGATATAAGTACATGGATAAAGTGCCCATTTTGTTGAATTTCCTTACCTCTATTGACAGGGGCCAGGGGGCCTGGATGATAATCCTTTTCTCACATGCACAACCTAATGCCCACCATTTGCCTTAAAAATCTGATATCATGATGCTTTGATCATTGTTAGTGAGAGCAAGAATCCCAACTTGGAGAAACCATTACCCCCACCCCCACTCTAGAGTCTTTATTCCTCCTCAAGACTGTGCTCTCTGGAAGTGCAGATTCAGCAGCAGCAGAACCCCTTCTGCTTCCACCCTGTTTGGAGCATCCCTTCCACCTTCAGAAGCTGGGTCTGTGCAGAGCATGCGCTGCCGCTGCCCTCCTGAGTGACGGCAGCGCTGCCTCCCACAGCCTGTGACCCTGAGGCCTGGAGATGTGTGAAGTGGCCTCCTTGTTCTTTCTACTGCTTTTAGGCCTTAATCCTTCCTTCCCGAAAACTCAGTCTTCAGTCCTACAGCAGTTATATAGAGATCTCAGAGAGCTTAATCATCCTTAGTGTAAATGCATTTTGTTTGTGGCTGTTTAAAGCATTGTCTCTCTTTTACCCCCACTCCCCCAAAAGTGGATAATAAACCCTGGATCAAGAACTTTGGGGACCATTTGTGTCAGTCAGTGCTATTTGATGGGACTGGGCTGTTAAGATGAAGCGAGAGCTGCCTCGTCAGTGGCGTGGAACTCTGAGTCAGAAACTGCTCTGACTTGTGGTGGAAACCTAGCGTGCTATTCACAAGATTCTCTTCTTAAGGTACAAGGTGGCTATGGGCCAAATCACATTCAGTTTGTCTCATTTTCATGACTTTGTGGAAGATAAGACAAAAAACGTGTGGCAGAGTGTTGGGCATTCGTATAGAAAAATAGTTTTCTAAAAAGAAGTCATGCAAGATTCAAAAATATTTGTCCATTTAATTTTCAGAGAACAATTTTGTATAATTTAGCAAGGCTTTCTTATTTAAGATTAGCCTCAAATAAGTAAGAAGGCCTTATAATTCTGAGCAATAACCAGGGGTAAGAACTGTTCCTTATCTGTAACAGGTCTTTAGTTTATAGACCTAATGGGGATATAATTTTAATGTTTTGCCATTAAATCAGCTTCACACTATTTACAAGACATGTCATACAACACTGAAAACAAGAAATTAGAGTACATGGAAACTATGCTACTAAAATTAAGCAGCATAGGGAAAATTAAGGTAAACCTGTTAGTCACAGCCTGACTTCTGTTTCCGCAGTTGACCCAGGGGCAATGGAACCAAAAATAATTTAAAGATCTGTCTGTTCTAACTCATAAAGATCATTTGATGTTGCTCCTACCATGGCCCCCCCCCCATCCTTTTTCAAGTGGGTACCAGGGGCAAGGAAAAAGACTAATATTATTACCTGATTATTGTTTGGTCTAACTTTGAGTCGGTATCAGCAAAGTGAGCATGTCTACTTTTGTTAAGTGCCACTGGAAGTTGGCAGCATTTCATAACATTTTCTAATGGTTTATGTGACCAGCAGTAATATTTGTGGTGCACTGAACATAGACACTAAAGAAATATGTGCTTGTTGGAAAGCATACTAATCTCTAATGGATGGCTTAATTTTGCTATTGCCTGGATATGAGTGCTATTGGTGTGGCTTTAACTTTGTTTCATATCTACTTAATCAAATGATAAAAATCATGATTTAAAATAAATCATTATGACATAACTATATTAGTCTTCCTTAGAGGTGAAAAATACATAATTGAGAACTCTGAAAATTGTCCTGATTGTATAAGATAATTCACATGTCTATAATGAAAATTAAGCAGTTAGAATAGTTTACAGCATAACCTCAATGTTTGAATCTGTGAGATTTTCAGTTTGAAAATCAGTTTGTCAGTTTTGCAGCCTGACACTATTAGGCATGGTGGATTATGCAGTCAGAAGTAAAAATTGTCACGGGTCATGACATGAGACCAGAAATGGTTCAGTGAGGCATGAAATCTAATGACCAGCAGTGGGGACATTTCTACAGCTTAGTGGATTGGATGGGTAGATGGAAGGATGACATCAGTGATCCCTTTTAGGAAGAAATCTGCAGGAGTAAAGCAAATGATAAACTTAACAGTGTACATTCTTATATTATTACAGTTCTGAAATCATGTTTATTTAGGTTCTAACCCTTTGCTGCACACAAAAAGTAAAAAAATTCATCTGTTGCATGAACAGAGAAAGTCTGTGTGTTAATGGAGCATGTTCTCACAGTCTGTAGAAACACCCACCATATATATGCTTGGGATGGGGCTTGCTAGAGTTCTTTTTGTTTTGTGTGTTATGTTTTCTTACAATCTTCAATGTGTGCTGTGCTTAACTCGAGAAGACTACTTTGTTTCTGGACTCTTTATATATATAACCATACTATCTTCTAATACTGAAAATACCACCATAAATGTGTAAATATAAAATTACTCTTTTGAAAATTTATCTTGTGCTTCTAGACTTTAAATTCATCCAATACAAAATGCAGTGATTCATAGTAATTCATAGTGATTCAATATTATTTGTAAAGCAGTGTGTTTTTTATGCTGATTATGTATAAGTTGGAAAACAAAAAAGAGTTTTCTACTTTAAAATATAGTTATTGGATAGTAACTATCCAATAGTAGATCCATTAAAAATAAAATATGGTTTCAAACTGGAAGAAAAGAAAGAAATAAGGACAGATTACAGATACTAAAAAGTTGAATAAAGAGAGAGGGAACTTCTAAGTAACTAAGTCTTCCAGCATGGAAATGGTGTCAACATAGAACCTAAATCTTGTATATCAACACCTTTCTATTTACTTGGAGTAGGAACATTTGACATTTGTTTCTTTTTCACTCATGAGGAGACTTGATGAAGGAAACAATAGGGAATTAGAATTACTTTAAAGAAACTTACTTTAACATTAACCTGACTGAACTTCAGAGTCCATTGCTGTTTTTCCTTTTACTCCACTTGGTTACCTAAATCTTAAAACAGGAAGCATATTGTTCAGAGTGGCTTAGTGGCAAACTCACAAATAATAGCTTTAGAAATATTCTTGAAATCTCCTCAAGTCTCTGCCCTGGTTTTGGAGAACACTACCCTTAATTAAACTCTCACTACCCAGGCTACACTTTCTTGTGTCTGTTGTAAGCCTTTCTGCTATCTTTTGAAACTGCTTCTTTCTGCCCTATCTTTGGAGAAGATGGAAAGCAGCTGGTTACTTTTCTCCACTTGAGAATTCTTACATATTTGAAAAAAACTGTTACTAAATTATCCCCTTTGGCTTTTCTTATAGAAGCATTCACATCACTTTAGTATTTCATATAAATCTTCTTTTCTAAGTGCAGTCAGGGTTGTGGCTCTCTTAAACCATCTGGATTCCAGATCCATAGTGCCCTGACTGCTTTATTAATAAAAAGATTGTTTTGTGATTCTCATATAATCCTTTTCATGAATCTCCTTGTCTTGCTTGAATTTTTAAATTGTGACTTGTAATTAAATTATAAAATACATAATTCAGTTGTTTTTTAAAAAAGCATATTCACTGGGATATTCAACTATCACCACAATACAATTCCAGAACATTTTCATCATCTCCAAACAGACATCCACGGCCCATTAGGAGACACTCTTTATTTCCTTTTCCTCACTTGCTGGTAGCCACTAATATATTTTCTATATTTATGGAATTCTGTATATTTCTCATAAATGGAGTAATATACAAATATATATTTGTCTTTTTTCCTGTAGCATAATGTTTCTAAGGTTAATCCATTATATACTGTGGATTATAATTTCATTCCTTACTAGAGCTGAATAATATTCTGTTGGGTACTATATATGGGCACTATACATTGTGCATTGTAGGCAAATGCTCTACCCCTGAGCTGTATCCTCAGCCCAGTCTTTTAATAAGATCCCTTTTAATAAGAACCTCTGATTTCACTGCTCAACAAGATATTATTTACAAACTCAGGAAAAGACCCAAACTACATTCCTACACAGGATATTACTTGTTTTGTCATTAATAAATATAGTCATTATGTTATAGATATAATAAGTCCTTTTCAATTATCATGTTTTCATTCCTCAATAATTTAGATATTTGTTAGGTTGTTTTAGAAAAGATTACTTCTCAAAGTATGATGATCAGCCTCGTAGGTAGATGGGGTTGGGCAGAAGTGTCCCTGTCGCTGGTGGTGATCATCTGTTCTCTCTGCCTGAGGAGTGAACATGTGGAGACAGCCTGAGGAGACTTGTGTGAGTGCACATTTACTCCCACAGACGTCAGGCAAACTTGGCCTTGTGTCTTGGCTGTGCCATTTGTTAGCAATTGAACCTAAACTGTAGCATCTATGAACCTTGTAAGGTTGTTGCGATGTTTAAGGAAAATAACTTGTGTAAAGTGCTTAAAAGTAATATCTGGCATATGAGATGTATCAATAGATGGTAGTTACTGTTCTTATGTAAAGTAATAAAAATTTACAAAGAAAAAAAAGTAATAATGACCCATAACATAAAAGAGCTTAATATTATAATGGTTGGGACAACATTGAGAATTAATGGTCTCTTGTACACAAAATCTTAGGGAAATTCATTGAAAAGAGATAGAAAGTGTATAATACTTTCTTATGTAACTTTTGTGAATTGAGGAGGCGTAACTATACAAAAGTATCATTAATATAAAGAAATGTTTGTCTTACTCACATAACCATGAGAGTAGAAGTCTCGTTGAGGTCTGACTCCATGAAGTCAGGAACTCCATTTCTCTGAGTCACACAAGGGGCTGGGCCAGAGCTGATTATTGAATTGGAGTCTACTGCAGCACTCCAGATGCCAACCTTTTTGCTTCTCACTGTGCATGTCTCTCATTCATACCTTTAGTACCTATCTGTTGTCTGCCTGACCCCAAGTCTCCGTGTCTAGCCCACACTTTTCTCCTGAGCTCGTGTGGCCAAGTATTCATTAGAAATCTCCTACTGGATGTTGTGTGGATCCTTCCAACTCAGATACCCACATCTGGACGGCCTTTCTTTCCAAAGTAATAGTCTCTTAGTTTATCTGTGTTGCTTAGTGGGACAATCATTATCTATTTTGTTGCTTAAGTCACAGTTTGGATACATAAAACTCTTTCCCTACTTCCCATATCCAGTGGAATATGTTCACACTCTTTTTTCCTTCTGGTTCAAGATCTCCTCCAGAATAGAATTCTGTCTTATTATTTATTCTCTCTTCCTATCCCAAAGTATTCTTTAGGATACACGTGCCTTTAATAAATGTCTAATGAATAGTACTTTTTATAGCTTTTCATTTTCAGTTGAGAGGACATATACAATCACGTGTATGCCTGCAAGCACATATAGTAAATAATATCCACGCAGCTCTCCAAGTTCACCACCTCTTGTCCAGTTCTTTAATTCCCTCATTCTATCATGAGATTGTTGTGTGGCACAAGCCTATGAGCGTATGTAATTGTTAAGGGAATGTGGCTTGTCATTATTCCTTCTGGCTAGTTAAGCCACATAGTCCTTTTCTGCCAAACTATTCTCAGACATTTCTCAACCACTTTCTTTCTCTTTTGTTAACAAAAAATTTTTAATAAAGAAAAGAAGAATGAAAAGAAAATCCTAACCTAAGAAGTTATCTTGGCTTTGACAATAGTATAGTTTAGATCCTCAGCTGACCATTTTCCATTCTATCAGTATGTGTATTTGGGTAAAAATAACAAATAGCCCCTGAGCCCTGCCGTTGTTTCCCTGTGACTTATGTTTCATGCTCTGCTGCTTAGCCAGCAGGGAGGGAGGCTTCACTGACAAACCCAATTTCTGTAGCTGAGCTGATATCATTCACAATTCAAAACCACAGTAAAAACTTACAAATCAACCTAGCCTTTTTATTTTTTTTTAATTCTTACTGAGAAACACATATGTACAGAAAGTTCCATATTTGCCATGTGACACCAAACAATCCTGGTGTAGAATGAAGAAAAAATTGTGAAACTATGAAAGGTGAACTCATTTAAGGTATAAAGAGCAAATGACTCTTTTCCTAGATCGCTGAACTTTCTAAATCACCTCCTTTTATGCAGTGTCTTCCTGCACAAAATCTGTTGTATTCATTAGTTGTTTTCTCCTCCTGAGACTGTGCTGAAATGGCATGACTTTGTTACAGTTCTTGGATGACTCAAGTATAACTTTTAGTTGGAAAAGTTATTGTAAAAATAGCGTTTGTTTAGGGTTCAGTTCCACGCTTTCCTGATTACTTCCTTCGCCAGTGTCTCACTGGCCACACAGCACTGTCTGTCTTCCCTCCCTCAGATGTTACCTCTGCGTGGCTTATCTTTCCCCAGTGTGAACATCAGTCAAATACCTACTCATTCCTCCAGCCTCAATAGCATCCCTTCTGAAAAATGTTTCTCTTTCACATAATGCTCTGTTCATATTTCGCTCTCTAAGTACCTAGTGCCACGCCCCCGCCAAATAAGGCGTGACAAAATAGGGACTGGGGTCCCGGGCGGAAGACCCCTGTGCTTGAGGCTTGAGGCTCCCCAGGCCTAGAGCCTGAGTTGAGTATGCTTCGCCAGGAGGCGCACAGTTAGCCCAACAGTAAATAAAAACAAGCCGCTTTCTCCCTTCTAAACTATTCTGTTTTTCCCTGTAAACTGTTCTGTGCTTTCTCACCAAACAAAAATAACATAAACAAAAAACACCTTGTTAGACACAATAAGTTTCAGCTAAAATAAAATAACATGGCCACCTGACAAAAATAAATTAATGCTCACATAAAATCTATGAGAACAAGATTAAAAAAATAGTAAAGGTCCACTTCCTTTAAAAAGTTATATACAAAACACACTGATCTAGAAAGATTTTTGTGGTCATGAAAAAATCATCACTGTCTCACACGACCTTACACAATGTCAAAATGATTGATCATTGTTCTGTTTCTGTTCTTATTTTTTCCTTAAACTTTTGTTAACCTATAATAATCACCCTTATTTTACAAACCAAAAAAATCATATATAAAAAAGGGCTTCACTTCAATAAAAATTACAACAACATCACAACCTCTCTTGTGTTCGTGTGTTGTCTGTCATCGCCGACTCCGTCCATTCCTGACTTCAATACTCCCTAGATCCCCACACCACAAACAGTCCGTGACAACCTAGTATGTACATGATAGGTGTTTGGTAAATATTTATTAAAATGATATCAACATCAGGCTGAGGTAATTGCTAATTTTATACTCCCATCATCTTATTTTCTCAGTAATCAGAAATATTCTTGAGAAGTTTTCTTTTAAGCATCAGAAGCACATATAGAAAACACAGGGGAGAAAATGTTTGCTGCAAATTAAATATTGCATAATTTAGAAAATTATTTTTATAAAAATATAAATCTCTAAAAAATTGTTCACAGTAACATAAAACATATAGGGACAACAACTGGTAAGTAAATTGTGCTTCTGTGATCCCTAACTTCTCAGATACCGCTGAGTCACCTGCACTAGAAGAGCAATAAGGAGACACCAACTCGGGCTCTATATTTGATACACATTTTTTGGATTCTTGTTCAGCTTGTTCACTTTGTTGCTTATATTTTACAGGGAACCTTATTAAAGTTAGTTCTCCCCAATTGCTTGGAAGACTAGTAGAAACACGCTAAGAATTTAGAGGTGAGCAGTTGAAGTTTAAAGGTGATGTGGAGAAGATGTAAATAATCCACTTCCTGCGTAGATTAAGGTTGGCTATAGTTCTACAAACCAAGGCAGAATTGTAGGATGCTAATTTAGGCAGCTATCCGGTGGGAACCGTGACACAATCAGCCTGCCAGACAACATTCAGAACCATATTTGGAAATTGTGACCAATTCTGCAATTTGTAATTAACAGAGAGGGTTTGAGTGCAGAGGTGCCTGAGTGTTCAGCTACAAAGGTGATTAAAGGATTGGGAAAGAACTATGAAGGAATTTTGAGAAACCAGGATTAGTCAGCATGGAAAGAAGGGAGGATAAAGGGCAATTTAATAGAGCATTTTTTGTATACAAAGACACTTTGTAAAATATAGTGACTAGTATTTTCCATTTCACTTTAGGAGAACACAAGAAGCTGAAAGTACTGTATGAAGTAGACCTAAGGGGGTATCTGTTAACAAACAAAATTTGGGTGGATTACTGAGAAATGGGGTAGAACTTCAATATATATAAAAAATCCCACAATATCTATCATACATTCTGGATCTCTTTTATACATTTAGTTTCTCATACTAGAGAAATGATATGGTATTTACACATCTGTGTCAAATTAATTTCACTTATGAGTATGTCTTCAGGGTACATCCATTTGAATATAAATGAGTCAAAGGTATCATTATGGCTGAGTAATACTTCATTTTATTTAAAATAAATATTTTCTTTATCCATTCTTCTGTTGATGGGCATTTGGGCTGTTTCCAAGATTTAGCTATCACAAACTGAGCTGCTATAAACTTGAGTGTACATATGTCACTGTGACATGATTCTTTTAATTCTTTCTTGTATATACCTAGCAGGGAAATAACAGAGTCAAATGGGGCCTCTACTCCTATTGTTTTGAGGAATCTCCACACTGAATTCTATATAGGAAGAAAATGTTCAAAGGGAAAAAGTAAAGGAGGTGGGTAGGGGAAAACAAAGAAGGGAAAGAAAAAATTTGCTAGTAAAAATAAAAAAGGAAACAAAGTTTAAATATATAGGAGGTTGGTGTTGATGGAGTAGGCGAGGGAAAGAGAAAAATTGAGAATCAAGATATATCATGTTCAGGTACAAATTTTTAATGTCAAATGTGATCATGTATGTGTTAAGTTACCAATAAACTAATTTTATATATTTATATCTATATCTATCTATATCTATCTATCTATATGTGTATAATCTTGACAATAATTGTCTAATGTAGGTAGTTTCATCCTCATTTTAGATATGAAAAATTAAGACTAAAAGAAAATAAGTAACTTAGCCAATATCAAAGCTAGTTAATTGAAAATGCAGAATTTAAATTTAAAACCAAATGACTTAGCTCCAAAGCCCATGATCTTTTCCAGCACAACTCACTCTTTGCCATCCTAAGAAAGACTAGATATCTCGCCCCCATCCTTAGACTAGAGATCATAAATTCTTTTGACTTTACTAAGAAGTATGATTATCTTGTTAAAAAGGCTTCCTATTGCTGATATGATAATTCATATGCTGCTTAATTGATGTTGAATTATTATTACTAAGATTGAACTTATTTAAGTTTTCCTTACCATGGTGTGAAATTGTACTCTAATGCCAAGAACTCTCATTTTTGGAAACCATCTTTTTTGATTCCTTTTTTGGAGGAACTTAGTTTTACACACCATTTGGTATTCATACTCGTAAGAGCTCCTGACATGAAGCATACTTGATAAATTTGTGTCTAATGGGATAAATGAATGAAAAAATTAGTCCTGGTTTAACAGCTTGAATTTAAGGCACTTGATATAATGAAATGAGATCTTGGAACAAGTCAAATAATTCGTACACTAGACTTAGTTGTGTGACTTATGTCATCATTACTTCTTGACTGGCCTTCTCTTTGCAAAATGATGATGTTTAATCTAATGTTTGTTAATCTAATGCATCTGAGTCTTAGTTTTCATAGCCTACTGTGGATCATGGGCCTGAAAATAAAGTATAATTTTTCTCAGTTCCTCATAAAATTACTGGAATGAGGAAGAAAACCTAATATGTGCTTAAAATGCTACATGAGTTTTGAATTTAACAGGTAGGTTTTTTTTTTTTTTTTTTTTTTTTTTTAGGTTTTTTGAGACAGGGTCTCGCTTTGTGGTTCAGGCTGGCCCTGAGCTCAGCCTCAAACTCACATCACAATCCTCCTGCCTCTGCCTCCCGAGTGCTGGGATGACAGGCGTGAGCCACCACGCCCGGCACTGTGGTATGTGGTACTGGTTGCGGCTGGGTGTGGGTCTCCACACCCAGTATTGTTATGTGGTTACCAGAGAATCGAACCCAGGCCCTTGCGCTTGCAAGACAGGCGCCGGAACCACTGAGCTAACTCCCCGGCCCCAACAGATAGATTTTAACAGTCTACTTGTATCAAAAACAAAAGTCACTTCATGGAAAAGATAGTCATTTTTTTGTTAGTGGGCAAAGTTGACATTCACACTTGAAACACCTTTATATTTATGGTAGTCCATAAATTGAAAGTTCATTTGTAAGTACTCTTGTACAAAGTTGAGAAATAATTATCTTCTTATGATTGATAGATTGATATAGTTCCCTTAAAATATGAAAAGAAAAAATTGTATAAATATTTTAATACTAAATTTATTGAGACATCATGAAATCAATACAAGCTGTTTTTGGCCTCTACAATTGGAAGAGGTGCTCGAAGTGGTGGCCATTCATTTCTAGACATTTATAAGTCCAAAAAATTGCTTAAGTGCATATACATTTTTGATGCTCTATGCGTGTGTGTGTGTGTGTGTGTGTGTCTGTCTGTCTGTCTGTATAAAATCAGTTTTTTCGTATTGACTTATAGCTGTCTTGCTGGTCAGGCAAACATGTTTTAATAGCTAGTAACTTGGCTTGTGTGCTTGTGCCTATAGAATTGTTGGCATTTAGAGTTTCCTGTAACACTCTTTCCTGAAGAGCTCTTTGTGAGTAAAATGAACACACAATGGATTTTAGAATAGTATTTAATAAGAACCAAGATGATAAAATAATTTTTAGACTTCTGAGTAATTCTTATAGCAAATAAAAGTGAAACTTTATAGATGTTTTTGGGTTACTCATCTCTTTTGTGACCAAACTTGCCATTTTTAAGGCCTCATGTGGCAGAATGAGAAAGAAATGAGTCTGTGGAGTAGATATCATCTTCTCAGAGTCAGTTCCAAAGTAGTCTGTCTCCAGGATATTGGGAGTAATCAGGCTCTAGTTTCTAGTCTTAGGCTCAACTACATTCCTGCTGAGCCTTCGGCATATCCCGGACAGCGCTCCGTTTTCAGTTGACTAGTCACCTTTTCCCCAGGCAAAGAAGATGGCTGTATCCAACTGGATAAGAGGCTCGGTCCTGTTTGAGCTTGCCTTTTTGGTCACGCAGGTCTCCAAACCAGGGACGGGATCAGAGCTGTGCCATAAATCTGTTATATCTTTGTATTCTACCTGACTCTAGACACTGCATCATCTCTAAATTAATAATTTAAGATTTGACAAAATGATCATGACCAGTTTCTGGCATCTTGATAGCCCAAGGCACCTCTTCATCCCATACTAAATTTCACTTTTTACAAGATTGAAGCAACTCGTACTGTTTCCACTATGTCACTGCATCTACTTCTGCTTTTCAAAGTCAGTGCAACTTTTCCAGCTGGGTGTCTGAGCTGAGAAGCAAAGAGGAGACGTGCCTGTACCACTTGAAGACATTAGATCATCAGCTAGCATGACACAGATATTTTCTTATTCAACATAATTTGGATTTTATTAATTCAGACTTTGACTATAAGTAACAGAAGCTAATCTTGGTTAATTTAAAGGTATAAATAACAACTTTTGGATAGGTATAGAGAAGGTAATAGAATTAAAGAAAAAGTAGAACTGATTTCCAGAGCAGAACGGTTCTAGAAACACAGGGACAGAAACTAATAAATAGTCACACTGAGTTACCACTGAGATGATTCCACTTGAGCTATTTTCTGATCTCCATTGTTCAGCTTATTTAAATTCCACAGAGCCTGACTGGATGGCTTGCATTAGATGCCTGTCTCTTGGCCAGGAGAGGGCCCTGTTCTTTGGAAGATAGTTTTATCAGCACTGTTTATAATGCAGTTAACCAAACCCAAACCAAGGTATTCCTACCAACAGAGAAGGAGACTGAAAGATAACAGCTGTCCCCTGTAAATCCTGTGTGATCTGTGGGAATAAATTTGACCTTTCAGTTGCAGAAATGGGCTATGCAAAAGATAACAGTTGCCAGAGTGACCCTCACCTAGCTTAGGTGTTTGTGGCTGTATTTTTAGTGTTCTTTTGTTCCTGCTGTACTTTCAGAATTCATATCCATTATAAATTGGCCTGGTTGGGCCGGGGATTTAGCTCAGTGGTTCCGGCGCCTGTCTTGCAAGCACAAGGACCCGGGTTCGATCCCCGGTAACCACATATCTATACTGGGTGTGGAGACTCACGCCCAGCAGCAACCAGTACCACATACCACAGTGCCGGGCGTGGTGGCTCATGCCTGTCATCCCAGCACTCGGGAGGCAGAGGCAGGAGGATTGCTGTGATGTGAGTTTGAGGCTGAGCTCAGGGCCAGCCTGAACTACAAAGCGAGACCCTGTCTCAAAAAAAAATAAAAAATAAAAAATAAATAAATAAATAAATAGGCCTGGTAATTAGTTGCTTGGTATATAATGAATTTTTTAAATTCTTTGAGTGTGGTAAAAATCATCTTCATCATCCTGATTATCATTCACATATGGAAGATCAAAATTAGGGCCAGTTATTAGAATTAAACTATTGGAAGAACATCTCAGTTACTTTCTCACTTCTAAGGTTGTAGAATGATAAGATTTGAGTCTTGGAGGGCTTTGATTAACTTGACTGATTTTGAATGGATTGCAAGAGGGATATTTCTGTTTCTTTAGGCTGAGAGATTTGTAACAGGAAGGCATATTGTGGATAGTGGACTATAATAACAGAAAATTTTAAAATGAAGATGACACATTGATTTGGAATGTTTTCTCATCTGTATTTACTTACTCCCAAATATTTTCCCTATGCTTTCTTTTCAAAGTGAATGACCAGCTGTGTGCCACCTTTTTCTTTTCTCTTGCCTCTGTTCTTGATTTTTCTTTTCCTTAACCACCCTACTCTCTTTCCTCCAATCATGACTCCTCTCTAAATCTTTACTGTAGATTCATTTCATATGTATTCTTTTCCTTATTTGGTCACTCAGCCTATAATTTTTTTTTCCTTTTCTTAAAATTCTCTTCATTTTTCTTCCCCTCCAAACCGTCATTCTAGTTCCCTCACTCTCAGGCTTCTTATCTCATTGCTGTTAATCTCCAGTGTTTACTGATCTGTGTGCCAAAAGGCAAATTGCCCAGAGGCCCTATCCCCGCCAGTGCAGTGACAAGCAGCAGCTGTCATTACTCAGCAGCTTCCTTGTGACCCTCAATTAATGGACAAGAAGCTGTGCAGTGAATATTTATGTGTATGTGTGTGTGTGTGTGTGTGTGTGTGTGTATGACAATGATTATTGAATAAAGAAGCACTTTGATCTTTGCTTGTAGGGAAGAGAATTGAGCAGACAACTTTGCCTGCACCTATTTCTTCATTAAGTCAGTGGACGAAGCCCTAAGAAGTTGTGTAAGGACAATAAATGACTAAAAAAAGAAGAGAAACAGGAAAAAGAGACTAATAACGAATCACCAGACTATCTTGCTGGTGCATTATTGATAGCAGATACAGGGAATATATCACGGATGTAGTGACAGAGCAGAATGCAGAACTAGGAAAGGAAGAAATGGCAATAAATGGTAATAAGTACCAAATGATTGATAATATGTTTAAATAAAAGAAAGAAAAAAGACAGAAGTATTCATAATATGAAAGAGCAAGAGAGTAGAGGTAGAGACATAACTAGTGGAGGCACATTAATCATAAAACAAGAAGTTCACTTTACATCAATAAATGATTATACATTAAATAACAAGTGAAAGAGAAGACACATATGTTCCACAGATGCAGTGTCTGTAGTACTTTTGAGATTAAAATCTAAAAAGACTAGAGTCACATCTTTCTAAAAAGTAACTTTTAGAGATCAAATCCCCATTAAAGAGAATTGGAAGAATTTACATACAGTAAATAAGAAACAAGCAATACAAACCTAAGTTGGGAAAGTGACTTTTACATTTCTCTGGAAAGGTAACAACAGGTAAAAAAGAAAAGCAAGATGGCACCACATGCTCTGAATCCTAGGAAACCAATTTAGTCTAACAAATAAAAAAGACATACCTGATTCTTTGCCAAATACTATGCTTGGTGTTTGCATACACTTCTAATTTAAACTTTAGTATATGAAAAAGTAAAGCCAAGAACTGGGAATATTATCCATTGGGAGGAAAAAAGGTGGGGGGAATTTTCTGAGTTCATTCCAAAGTCATAAGACTCCAGGGGAATTACTTTGATTTTGTCAAGTCAGAGTGAACAGCCAAAGGCAGCAGACATAGGATATTGTCAGAGGTAAATCAACCAGCTCAGTCTGTTCTATCTTATTGCAAGGTCAGAGGACTATAGCAAGCTGGCCAAATGTTTTCAGCCATGGAAATCCCCTAATTTTCCAACTGCTGCGGTCCCACAACTCTGAGGCTTTACTCACAGATGGCTCTTTTCCAGCTTTCAAATCTCTCCAGGTTGATTAATCATTTTCTTGTTCTGACTCATTCAGGCCTCTAGAAAATAACTGTAGGTACTGGATGAGGAGTGTAGATGAAGTAGGGCAGATAAACTGGTTTGATGTTGGTCTACAGAAAAAACCTAGAAGACATTACCAAAAGCCTTTTAGCATACTGTCTTCAGATGCAGTAGTGGGCTATTGCCAAAGGCCATTGACTCTCTCATTCATGTGATTAAAGGAGAATATTTTCATGTATGCTAAGGAAGTTGGGTATAAGTGAGTATGTTAATTTCTTCATGTAAGCTTAGGTGTTGGTGATTGATTTACATAGAGAGCAGATTTCCATTAAACAGACTAGAAATATTTAGATGGACAGTGGCCCATCTTATAATTCTCTAACAATAATAACAACAGCAAATTTATATCTTATTATTTGTTAGGCACTATACAACAGGTTCCTTATGAAACTGTATTCATAGGACTGAAAGGTCATTTCTGGTTGTGTGACCAAACACCATATACACTGATTATTTTATTTTGTCTGGCTAATATTTCCTATCTTAAAGTTTATTTTAGAAGAAATTATTCATTTTTACATTTGTGATTATTTTTATAAGTCATACTGGAAAAATACTTTCTTGATTTTACAACACATTCAATTCCTGATTTATTCATTGAATTAATGAACATTTCTTTTTTTTTTTTTTTTTTTTTTTTTTTTTAGGTTTTTTGAGACAGGGTCTCACTTTGTAGTTCAGGCTGGCCTTGAGCTCAGCCTGAAACTCACATCACAGCAATCCTCCTGCCTCTGCCTCCCGAGTGCTGGGATGACAGGCGTGAGCCACCACGCCCGGCACTGTGGTATGTGGTACTGGTTGCCGCTGGGCGAGAGTCTCCACACCCAGTATTGTTATGTGGTTACCCGGGGATCGAAACCCGGGTCCTTGCGCTTGCAAGACAGGTGCCGGAACCACTGAGCTAACTCCCCGGCCCACATGAACATTTCTTAAGCAACTGAGTATGTTAGGCATTGGAGATAGTTATAAGTAAGATATCTACCCAGATTTGAAGTTCCACTATTTTAGTGCTTTGTGAGCACTATGTGCTGAACTCTCGGAGAAGCGCAGCAGAAGCAGCTAATCTTTGTGTAAAGAAGAGATGGAACTTTCTGCAAAGGAGACTTGGAACTTCAAGGATAAATGGAAATTTTCCAGATTGACAAGGTTGTAAAGAGCACCATCAATACAGACAGCAACATATATGGATTCTAAGAGATTTGAAAGAGCGTTGTATGTTCACAGTAAAATGAAGCATTTTTATGGGATTGTGGCAAAAAATGAGCCTAAATAAGTTGCTGAGATTAGATTGTGACCTTACGTAGCATATTGTCAGTACTAGAAGGACTTCTGGTGGTTTTAAAGAAAGAAGTAACTTCCTGTGATTATATTTTCTGGAAGAGGCTTCATCACAGTAGTGTGGAGTGGGACAAAGGATAACAGGATCAGTTAGAAATGTGCTAGCAGTAGGGAAGGAGAAAAGACAGATTCGTGTTGTGTGTCAGAAGTCAGGTGGCAGTTCTGCAGTGGCTGAGTGGACTACAGGGGTTCATGTGTGCGTGATGCCTCTGATTAGGGTCTTGGGTGCCTGAGTAGATCATACCACCTTCAACAAATTCTGAGTGAAAGCACCTTGCTGAATGTAGCAGTTACTTTGTAACCTGTTGAGTTTAGGTGCTAATAAGGGAAAACATATAGGTGGAGAAGTGCAGTAGTGACTGTCCTATGGTCCAGAAAGAGTGTGCCTGAAGTACTTAAAGTTGGGACAGCTGGTTAGATCAGTGAAGCAGAAGAGAAGAGTCCAAGGACAGTAGAGCATATTCTCTTCAGATTGCCTGTCAGACAATCTGTTCATACTGTATGGAAGAAATTCCAGGATTCACTAGGGAGTATTTTGAGACTATGTTCATTGTTTCCGTGGCAGAACATACTTGGGTTGTTCTCCTCTTACACACGACTCGTAAACTTTTCAGTGAGGTCTGAAGTCTCAAGGCCAGTAGGACACTGACCCTTTTTAGGCTGCTATCTTTGTGGCAGAGCTGGGGAGTTATTCTCTACAATACTGGATACAGCTTTCCTTGGCTGACCTGGATTCCCAGTGGTTCTTGGCTCTGTGTGGATGAGCAGACATCCACACAGAAGAAAGTCCTTTGAGGATGGCCCCTTGACTCATTGTAATCATCTGTTCTAAAGTCTGAGACATGCACAAATTGATTCCCCAGCAACAGTCCATTTTTAAGGACACCTGTATGAACCCTATCAAGTCAGCTGCCCCTTCACCTTTTGGTTGCCAGTTATTGCAGTTATGTGAACAGTAATGTATCTGCCTCAAAATTCTCTGTGCTGGGAAATTTCTTCATGACAGAATTACTGGAAAAAGTACTTTTGCTATGGAGCCAACTCTGAGATTTAAATCTCTTCCCAGCCTGCAGAGCACCTGGCTTCAGTGTCTATTCCCTCTTGACTCAGAAGAATGAGCTGCATCTTAAAACTAAGGCTCATAGTTCATTGAGAAACTCTGAGTCTCTTTCCTCCTGCTGTTCACTGAAGTGATGAAAAGAATAAATGAATTCAGATCATCCTGAGCAAATCTGAAGTCTCACAGGATGGGCCCGGCAGTGTTCTGGGACTCAGAGGCCTTGGCTTTGGTACCAGCTGCATCAGTTTTGAGCAGGCTGCTGGAGATGCTTCCCTCACAGTGCACCTCGTCCCTCATGTGATGAAAATAGATACTCATGACTTTTGTTATGGCTTCATGCTGCCCCTGCCTTCTCGTATCTTACACATAATAGGTCTATAATAAATATTTGTTAGCAAGTTGTGGCAATTATTTAATATGTAAAGGCTTTGATCTCCTTGAATGTAATTGACCCAAGGTCACAAGCCAGCAGTTATCAGATATTCTAACCTATAGACCTATTTTACTTATTCTCTCAGTGATGTCCTTGAGAAATATGAATTCAATATTACCTTTTTTTTGGTGGTGGTACTGGGAATTGAACTCGGGCTCTTGTGCTTGCAAGGTTGGCACAATACCACTGGCCCTCCATATCATCATTTAAAACTTGAGAGAAATCATTTAAAAGCATAGGTTTCTGATTTTGCATCAGAATTGGGAGGTGTGCAACACTGTGTCATATTCATATTTTTGCAGAGTGCCAACCTTTTAGGCCTGAACAGCACTGCCCATCAGCGTGGCACACCTTCCCTGACCAAAAGCCTCGCCACTACCTGACCCACCTCACTCTTACCTCTTATAGTCTTTGAAGACTCTGATAGCAAAATTTAGACCCTTACAAGTCAGCATGATATTTCAAAATATTTTAAAGAGATTTATTGAGATACAGCCCACATGCCATAAAATTCATCTGAAGTGTACAATTTTTTTTTGTCAAAGAATCGTACCACTACCACTGTTACCCAATTTTAGAGTACTTTTTCCTCAAGAAGAAATTTTCTATCCATTTAAAATCACTCCCCATTCTTTTCTATTTCCTAGCCTTAGGCAACCTCTAATTCACTTTCTGTGCCTAGGGCTTAGATTATTTACTTCTACTTTTAACTATTGTAGATATTGCTGCTATGAACATTTGTGTAAGTTTTTGCATTTATATGTTTTCATTTCTCTTGGGAACATACCTTAGAGTGGAATTTCAGGGTCATATGTTAACATGGATCACATGTTTTAACATGTTGAAGAATTACTACATCGTTTTTCAAAGTGCCCAAACATTTTGCATTTCCAGTGGCAAGATATAAAGGTTCCAGTTTCTCTGTATTCTTGCCAGTACTTTTAATTGTCAACATTGCAGCCATCCTGGTCATTGTAAAGTGATATTTCACTGTGGTTTCAATCATAAACAAGTTTTACAAGGTAGAGATTCCTTAATCATTATCAGGAAATGTTGCCAGTAGATTATGCTGACCATTATTCGTCCCTGGGACTCTCAACTTAATCCTGACTCTCGGAGCCAGACCACAGAATGTAATGTGATATGTCTCTGGGTTGTGGTCTTAGAGCACCTGCAATGAATTCCATCAGCTTGTTAAAAAAACAATCCAGGTTCCTGGGTCCTGATAGGGATCAGAGTATCAGGGGATAGACCCTGATCTTGAGCAAGCTGTGTTACTCCATTTAGCCTCAGTTTCTCGATTCATTGTTTTATGCATCAGTTGCATTACAAATTTGGACTACTATCTGTAATACTTTTCAGCTGTGGTAACATTCTACAGCATTCTGCGAACTGTGATCAGAAGACACTACTTCTGAAGGAATCTTGGCACTTTACCAATAATGAGATGACAAACATTTACTGAATAGCTATGACATCAAGGTGCCCTGCTGACTGCTCAGGCCTCGAGATGACTAAGCTGTGTCTCCTGTCCTTGTGAGAAGTTTCTCTTGGGGAGACTCATTCCAGATATGACACAACTGTTATCCAGAGGAAATGTCAGTTCTTATGGGACATTAGGAGACCAGGGAAAGCAAGGGTGACCCCTTTCTTTCCTAAGACTTGACCAGCCCATTATTTTCTGTCGGCTCCCTTTTCTGATTCCCTTTCTCAAGGGGTCACAAACAGCACCCAGTTTTTCTTGGTGGCACTGAGTTTAGCCACACTGAGGAATCCTAAGTGTGTGAAGCTGCTTTTGAGCAGTTACAGCCCGGCTCAGACCTTGCACCTGCCTTCTCATCGCAGCCACCTGGCAGAAGGGAGCGGTTGTCCTGCTCCAGCCCCAGGTCCTGCTGCTCCCCAGAGAGCTGTGCTTCTCCTCAGCCACCGCTTTTCTAACTGACCCCCAGGACTCCGCTGCCGTGCATGGTCTGCTTCTCCCACCCTCTGTCCTCTTCTTTGTTCACTGCTCATCTCCTCTTTCAGTTTCTCACTCTCATCCCTCTTCCCCAGCCCAGCAATATTAACCCACCTGAGAGATGTTAGTCATTCTGTAATCCCCCCAGCCAAGAGAAGCACACGGTGCTTTTCCTCTTTGTCCAGCAGAATCTGATATGATGGATGTTTCAGCAATTTCATTTCAAATATTCTATTCCATCATTTAATCTCCTTTATTGAGAAAGGCCCTAGTTTTTAGCTGAGCCAGAAGTGTAATTAAATATTCAAATTTTAAAAAGAGGATCTTAGTTGTATTTGATAAGCCTATATTTGTCACATTGTTTGGACATACAAATCTTCCTTACTGATACCTGTTGCTTTTACTTAGAAGGCTGCAACCTGGGCATAAGAATATCCACAGTCCCACTAAACACAGAGAGAACTTTTCACTGAGTGTGACACTGACACCGTCTACCATCTTCATCCCCTCTTTATCAACAGCAGTGGTTTTGTGGGGCCCCCTTCTTACTCTGGGTGTTATATCGACCATAATAAAGGTGATCTCTGAGCTTTAGCTTTCTTCATTACAGAACAATCAGTTTGGAGCCATAACCTATGCCTGTGATATCTGTAACATGTAGGATGACTTTGAACAGCACCTTTCACCTGGGATCTGCAGGCCTTTAACAGCCTCATTTCCACTTCCACCTTGGCCCACATTGTAAAGTGCAGGTGATGAAGAGGACCTTCTGATAACAGGTCAGGGGTAAGGAGCAGAAAGGAAGATGGTATCTGATAGCATCATGAGCTTGTTTTCCTTAGACCAATGTGACTTGAACTTAGTGAGTACTAGTCACTTTTCTACAGCATATACCTTAAGGAATACTTTCTACTTGGCCTGGCAGCCCAAGTGCTTTACTTGTCAATGCTACAGGTAAAATAACAAATAGTTGTTCATAGAGCTGAAGAACAAACTGAGATTTCAGCTGGCTTAGAACTTGCTCTTTATGGTGAGTCACAGGGACAGGAAGATACAGTGTCCAGAGTTCAAAAAGCCTTTTGTTTCTATGGCCTAATGTTACTTCTCAAGGAAATAGGCATTGTTCTCACACCCATCCCAGCTCATTCACAGCGGTACCAGAACTCCAGGAAATACACCTAGGACTCGTGGAATATGCATAGACATTTTTCTTTGTGTAACTGAATGAACAATTGAGATAACTCACTGCCTTCGGATCAACTGACATTTTTCTTTCTGAACAATTATAGGACTATTTTTTTTTTCAAGTTCAGCTACCAGAGAAAGAAATTCTGTCTTACCCATTGTTCGGTAGGTGGCAAAGAAGTCGAAAAGGAAAAGGATTTAATATTCTTTGCCTTGTGCACTACCTTGGGTACTTCACATATATTACCTGAGTAAACCTGAATAGGGCTGGGGATTTAGCTCAGTGGCACCGTGCCTACCTTGCTAGCACAAGGGCCTGAGTTCGATCCCCAGTACTGCAATAAACCAGAGTAAAACCAAATTCATGTGTGACCTGCTTGCAGAGAAAGCATTTCTAGGGTCTTGCTGTTTTGGCGCATTTAGTGTTCTGTTAGCCAGTAGTTTTTTGTATGGTGTCATGACTTTTATATGGGATAGCCAGTGGGATCTATTTGGGGACATTTATTTGTTTTTCTCTTTTAAGTGTGGCCCTGGTGTACCGACAAACTCAAGTTTCATGTTCTTCCCATTTGGAAGATGCTATATAACTTTCTCTTAAAACATTTTTTTTTTTTTTTTTTTTTTTTGTATTGGGGATAGAATTCAGGACCTTGCATTTTCAGGACAAGAATTGTCAGAACGACTGGGCTAAATCCCTAGCTTACTGGATGACTTTCAAGGAGCTTTCTTTCATTTTCTCTTTCCTTTTCTTTTTTTCTCCTTTTGTTTCTTTTCTTTCTTCATTTGCTATGAGAACATATTATGCTTTTTTAAAATCATCAGTCATAATACCATGATAAAATGTGTGGTTTCCTTACTTTGGCTAAATCTAATAAATTAGGTACTGTTTAATTTTTCTTTTCTTTTCTTTTTTTTTGTTCTCAGGTTTTATTTTACTTTTAAAGCCTAGTTTCTACCTACCATACCCTAGGACAGCCAAACCCCCATATTTTTTCTGCTGGTCCCAAGACCTTCATGTGATTCTCTTACTCAGTCATTCCTCATGAACTCTGGAGTTTGCACCCTATCTCCCTCACTTTGGAGCAGTGTGACCTTGTGCATCTGTTTTGCCTCAGTTTCCCCAAGTGACGACATTCATTGGGTTGTTATGGGGATCAAGTGACTGGCGGTGCCTGCTCAGTCTTCAAATTTCCCGTTCTTGTTCACTTGATGCCCAGCCGTTAGGTCAGGTGGTCTCAGCTGGACCATCTTTTGGCTCAGAAGCTTCTCTAGTTTTTGTCACCTGCCCTTTGGCATCTGAGGTCCTCCTGGGCCAGTGCACACTGGCCCTTCTAGACCCGTGTCTCCCGCCCCATGGTGTAAACTCCATTTTCTAGCCAGCCTGCACCAGTCAGCCTTCCCTAAAGTATAGAATTTCTTCACTGAAACTTCACTCCTGTTTCAGAACTTCTACTTGGTCAGAATGAACTCTTTTCTCATCTTTGTGAGTCAAAATTCCCATCATTCTTCAAGACGCCCTCTATAGCCATTCTAACCAATAACTTAGAGGTAACCAGCAACCTCGGAACTCATGGATGGTCTCTACTCTGACAGAACTGGTCACAGATTTCCTGGCAATAGGAGATATTAGCTTGTCTTGTGTCCTCCTCTGTGCTGTAAGCCCTGGAAGATAGGAAATCCTTTTCCCTCTTTTACTTGAATACTCAGTAAATATTTCTTGACTATTAAAATGAGTTTGCCACACCTTTTTGTCCATGCAACTCCTCAACTAGTTTCCTCTCCCATGCAAATGGAGAAAGGTAAAATACATAAAGATTGAGATTTAGCATAATTACATTACATAGTCTTTTTTGAATGCCTGCCAAGTATTGGAAATTATACCAACTCCTAGAGTTAAAAGTGATTATAGTGACAGTTTACTGAGCCCTTCCTAAGGATCCTGCTAAGTAAATATTTTTCATTTATGATATCTCACATGAAGAATTCTTACATTTACTTGAGAAAGATATTTTGATCATAATATTAGTACCTGAGCTGTAGTTCCAGATCACCAGCCTGTCAGTGGTAGAGCCTGTAGTTGTAAGACATAATCTTCTCAAGGAGGGACATGGCTGGGGTGAAGAGGCCCCTGGCTGACCTGACCTCTAGAGTAGCTGATGTTGGGGGCTGTCTGTTGACCACACTCCTTGTAGATGGCCAGTGAAGGCTTCCTTGAAGGAGCTCTGGAAGTTCATTTTACACAGTGGTAAAACTAATATAGTCTCTTTTACACTTAAATAATACCATGAGTAATATTGCTTTATATATTATCACTGTTACTAATCTTAAATATTGTTCAGAATTAATTTATATCTAAAAGCTAAGATCTTTTATATCAGAATTTTTACAGCAAATAAGCACCATTGCCTTCAAATTACCCATTGTTTTGACTCATGTGTGAATATTCAAGATTTTTATTTTTGGTAATCAATTTTTTGTATTATAAATTTTCATGTCATGAACTCAGGATTATCATGGCTTAAATAGATGAAATTAGTCGAAGGAAGGTCTTAAAGGTGTTGAAATCATTTTCCCTCTGCAAGTTTTAATAAACTGAAGGCCTTCTTTCCATTCTTCTTTTTTTCTTTCTTTTAGTACTGAGGATTGAACACAAGGTCTTCTTGCTGAGCTGTATCCCTGCTCTTTTTTATTTTTTATTTTGAGGTAGGGTCTCAGCAACCCGACCGGGCAAAACTCAATCTTGCCATCTTCCTGCCTCAGCTCTTTCTACAAAGCATATTTCCTTATTGTAAACATCCTTCATAACTGTCTAGGCAAAAGCAAGTAACTTTCTGTGTTTTATTTTTCTAATGGTTTGACTCTTTGGTTAAGTCATCGAGCTTAAAAATTATTGCATAATGTAATTATTAAGTTATCGTGGCTGGTGTTGTTTTGTATTTTTTGAGGTTTAGGCTCACTGATTTTTTTGATCCAGCTTTTGCTTCCTTGAGGAATTCAAATCCCCTTTGTTCATTTATTTATAGCTCTGCTGTGGTTATGATTTAGAGTCTTGGGGTTTTTTGCTTCAATTGCTCTATAGTAATTAACACTGTACACATTCCAGGTCCCATGTTCCTCTTGCATATGGACACACATTGCTTGATGACTCACATAAACTATAATGATTCCCCTTTATTCTGAGGTATCTTTGGGAATCTAGGTTATTGTGTTAGTCTATTCTTCTTAAACATGAGTTTGACAACACTGCCTGTTAGAAATAACTGGCTTTTTATTTCTGCTGGTATTTTGTCACTATATGTGCATCTCAATCTAATTATTATGTTGATTTTTAACCAATAGAGGCTGGCTCTCACTTAATTTTCTATTATTTTTATATCTTTTCTATTTGGAAGCTCCGAGGATTGTTGTATCAATTTCAGTTTCATTGAACAGATCTCCTTTCATAACAGTCTGCTTCCTATCTATTACTTTCAATTACTCTATCAATTTCTGTTATCTGGTTAAAAGAACAACACTGGTATGTTGATGCATTCTGTGCTGCTATCTAAATTGTACGAAAAGTACTATGTATGTTATGGTTGCTGCTATGAATTAGTACAGTGGTTTGTATCTCTCTGCCATATAATAAGATACTTAATCTTAGGAGGAAAAAAAAAAGCTTAACTAGAGTTCTCATTGAAGTCTGATTTGGATACAATGAGAATTCATCAAAAATAGAGAAGCTGCATTTCCTAGTAAATTGAGGCTTTTTCCTGTATTTGGGAGTGGTGAAGGATACGCCCAAGAACTTGGAACAGATACAGCCCTGGCAGACAAACAAAAGATCTGTAGGGCAGGACTTCCTTTTTATTCCCCCTGAGCTCTCCCTCCCATTGTCTCAGAGAAGATGAAGCAAATACATAGACAGAAGCTGCTTCAGTATTGTCTTTTGTTGATAGGCTGCTGTGTTCAGTGATTCCTCTGGCCTGTGGTGTCTGCTGGACAGTTGGAAGCTTTTTGAAGCCATTGTATTGTTAGAGAATAATTAGGGTGAATGAAGTAGGGGGTAGGGGTTAACAACAATTCTTTGTTGCAAGCAATTGCTAGTCTTGGCATCAGTATTGGTAACAAGGCCAATCTTCTGGAAGGAATGGAAACAAAAGATGGAAAGGTTGCGGTTGGTTCGTCTAATCCATCCAGCAAATCCACCCATGCATGGCCATTGTGCCCTGTACGCTCTCTGGAAATGCCTTTGGTCACACTGCATTCCAAGCCACTGGGTGGGTGATTTCTGTACATGAATTTCCTAGATTGTTTCCCATAGCAAAAAAAGGAGATGCACAGGTGTTGCCTTGGCAATTAATCAGTATACTCCACAAAGAAAATAATCTCCTAACATTTGAGTAGATGAATGGGAATGAATGAAAGGCTCATGATTTTTTTCCTTGGACAGAGGAGTTAGAGTGTCCTAACATAAAATAGCTCAATACGTTGATTGACACCAAGGCAAAAGCGCGACCTTTGTCTTCACTATTATTTCCATCCCCTTCAGTCCAGCCAGGTCCAGTCCTGATCCTACTAGTCACGATCTCACTTGCATTGTGATCTAGAGGAGGCCTGGCCAGACTGGAATCCAGCACACTGAGGTAGCTTTGAGTCTGGTACTTCAAAGTGAGTGATTTGGGGGACTAGGAGCTTAGCTCAGTGATAGAGCTCTTGCCTGTAGTATGTGTAGAAAAAAGAAAGGGACAATAGTTTATATTGTTGAGTGTCTGTCTCCCTTACGATTTATGGAACCAGAGCTTCTTCTAAATTCTGAGTCAAGTAGACTTGCAGCTGTAGTTGAGCAGATTATGGTTGTACCCTGCATGGGGACCCGGGCTTCCTACTTAGACTCCGCCATTTAAATTTTCCATCTATTGATGTGATCTATAAATACATAATGCCCCATACATCTTCCTTCCACCTCAGCTCTCCACCAAAGGATTCCAAGTAGAGGGAAAAGCCTACCTGCCTCAACTATTTCATTCGAATTGTACAATACTTACCCTATATCTTATTTTCTGTTGCTTATCAAAAAAGACAGATACTGAAGTAGAAGAAAGATTAAGATAGGTGTGTTTCCAAGATAGACATGACCAGGGTCACCTGTCCCTAAAAGACAAATTCAATTCATGCTCTCTCAAAATGAATAGGGCTCTAGTCCCAGTCTTTTAGGCCAAACATGGCATATTTGACATCTCAAATGAGATCAGATTTGAACTCTGATAGATATTTGAGGTAGTGTCCTGGGAGCATTTCTGACTATCCAGAGTCTTTTGTGTGAGGAGTCTCAGCTGTCAGGAAGTTGGGAAGGTAGTAGGGGTAGCCGAGGGGTGGGGGGCGGACAGCAATGTGCTTATTTTCAGTCTTGTCAGCTGCTTTGGAAATCAGCCAAAATGAATGAGATACAACAAGCCTTCAGGGTTATTGTAAACTAAGGAAAAACAAGGCTCCTCCTTTTAAATAACTCTATGGAATTTAGACTTGAAGTTTCATGTGTATTTGGTTTGGGGCAAATGTAAAATCCCTGAACTTTCCCGAAGAAAATGTTAGCTCCCAAGAGCCTCTGGTGGGCCCTAGCTCCCAGAACTGCAGTGCATCTTAAGGAGATAAAAGGACTGAGTACAATTCCTTTTAGCCTCCTGGCTCTATTTGGCCAATGGAGAAAGATTGATGAGAACCCTGATTAGATCTGTCTCCATAGCTTCCAGCAGATTATTGGAAAGACTTAAAAAAAAAAAAATCCTGTGACTTAGAAAGGGGAAGTGCCAGCTGATGAGGGAAAAGAAAGAACTACATCTTCAGGTCCCAGCTGTGTCAGGTGGGACAAGTACAAGCTGAGCATTTTAAAAATACAGGTCACCGGAATCATCCTAAATGGATGAGAATCTCGGAGATTTAAAATAAAAGAAAGTGGACTAGTGAAGCTGATGTGGTTGTGATTTCTGTAACAAGTCAACAACTGTTGTTTTTTGTTTTTTGTTTTTCCCAGAAGGAGTTATATCCTTTACTGATAGTCATGTCCCAGGTTTAATCCTCTATAGTGTGACTTTGTTCAAACAGTCACATCATGAAAACACCAGGTTGTTTTTATTGTACTCTAGAGTAGTATTCATACTTGCTGGGAGAAAGGAAATCTGGGTAAATAGCATTCTTTTCTTGGCATTGTTAAAAATATATTGAAAAGAGCAAAAGCTATTTTCAGAGCTAAATACGAGTCATTCTTTATAGTTTTGAAGGCCTAGGTAGGTGGCTAGGTAAGCATTTTCTTGAAACCTGTTTATTTTAGCCCACAGTGGTTTCTGAGCAGCTCTAAGGAATGCTGATACAGGACACTCACACACCCAGACACAGCAGGCCTCTCTCCTAAGGCAGTCTTTTCTGTCCTACAACATTTAGGACTTTTCTGAAGAATTATGTTAGAGCCGGCCTGCGATGGGTATTGAACTTCACTATTAGAAACAGAACAACTTTTCATCCGAGAACTGGAAGGAATGGACTCTTTAGTTTACCTATTACTTTTTCACACACTGAGAAACTGAAATTGAGAGCAGTTAAGTGACTTGCCAGAAGTTAAACTGTGGGTTAGTGTGGGAACAGAAATGACAAATTCGAATTTGTCTAATTCCTGGTTTGTTATTGCAATGTAATTTCTGTCTATAAGGAAATTCAGTTGAGAATCTCTATAATTGTAAGAAATCGCATAAATATACCAGTTTTAGTAGAAACTATTAATCAAGATAACCTTATCCTCACTGAAACATTATTTTAAGAAGAAGCCATTGAATAACCTAATTTCAAACTATAATGCTAATTTTTATTAGTGTAGTGGGCGAATTTTTTTCACATGTTGAGTGACACACACGAAGATTTTCTTATTGAATACTTCTTTTATCTGGAGTTATTTGAGAGTGAACATCAGCACTTTAAGGCAGGTGAGCAAGCCGTTTCACAGAAGAAAACATATAAATAATTGAAAGCATAAACCAGAGAAATGAATAATGTAGAGGGGAAATGGTCTTCGTGATGTCACTTGGTACTTTATAATTTACAAAATGCTTTTACATGCACTTCCAGTTGACCCCTGGAAAGGTTTTATGAAAGCAGAGAATGGATAAGTATAGCTGACTTCCAGAAGACACAACCAGAGCTCGGAGGTGCTGTGTGCCTCACCTGAGAAGCCAGGAAGCTACCTGGATGGAAGCCCCAGGCCCACAGCTCATTCCGCGGCTTCACAATCCAGTTACTAAAGTGGTAATACTTCAGGATCCCTGTTTTCTCTTTACTGTTTTTTTCTTTCTTCCCTGGGACAGAAACTGCAGTGGCTACACTTTGCTTTTCCAGTTCCAGCTGCTTTCACTGCCCAGTTTGTATTGTGCTTTCATGATATTTTCCTAACATGGAAGGGATAAGGTTTTTAAAAATCATTAAAATAACTTTTGGGGTTATATTCTTTTCCCCTTCACATCTAACTTCAGACCCAATGCTCTCTGGCTCTTCACTCAAGCAAGACTGTTGTAATTGTTGGCAGTGCTTTGCCAGGCTGCCAGTGTAAATGAAGGATCTTTCGTTTTAGTAAAAAAGAAATTCAAGTTAACAAAGTTCATGAGTTTTTACTTTTTTAACACAGCATGTATTTTAAAAAGATATCTGTTTGCTTTTACATACAACACTAGGTGGCAGAGTAACTATACCACAAAGAACCATTTTCTTTGTTTCTTGCTAGTCAGAAGAGCAAGAACCTAGAGTGAGGCAGAAGCCATCTGTGGCTACATGATACTGGACCAACAACCTGGCTAATATTTTCTTGACAGGGAACTGGCTGCAATGATTCTAAAACATATGCTGCCAAGATACTGTGTTTAAGTTTCCGTCCTACCCCCTTCCCTAGCTCCCTTGCGTTTTAATTTTTTCTGCCCCATTGCATTCTGGTAGCAGAGTACAGACATGGCCGTAGGCAGCTGCTTTGAAATGGCAAATTGGGATGGATGTGCCCGATGGAGCTGGCACTCTCGCCTTCATGTGCAGTGGGTCACAGAGAGCCCAGTGATGCGATGGTGGAGCCCTTGGCCTGAATGGCTCCAGCCACTATCAGAGGGACAGACAGCAGGTGAAGCAGATCAGCTTGAAGATGCTGGCCTGGCTAACTCAGACATGGAGGGCAGGATTTTGTTTTAGAAGAGTAGACTGACCTTGAATTAGCCAGGAAGCTGGCTTGGAAACATGCTGCATGGTCGCGGGGCATGACCTCTTGTTTTTCCCTAACAATTTGCCAGTCATCTGCTACTCAGGATACCTCACACGCCACAGGATGCACCAAGCTAAGTAAGGCTGCAGTGCAAGTTTTGTCTTTTCATGTTGTGAAGCGTATGGGCCTGAATTACAGAAATACTTCAGATTTTTTTGCTGTAAAGGACGAAATAGTATTAAAACAAAACAATACGTACCAACTGGTAGTAATACCCTTAGTTTTTCCTGCTGTAAGAAAGCCCAGGAAAATCAAGTCTGAATGTATAAAACTGATCAAACAAAAAGATCTTATTTTAATTATAAAAACAATCTTTACAAATGGAATCACAGTCATATTTCATTACATAGCAAATGTGAGTTCCTGATGTGATTCCATTTGCAAAGTTGAAAAGAAAATTTTGACTTTTCCACAGCCCACTTGTTGCATAAAACAACAACAACCAAAAACCAAGTGACCTATAGTTTTTAAACATGTAGTTATATCACTTCCCAATTGGAAATCTCATGGTGTTTTTTGTTTTTAGCTGGTGGTATTAATAGTATGCTAATTTTAGACACGCGCACGCACACACACACACATACACACACACACACAATGGTACCATGGAGCCTCCTTGAAGTGACCAAGGTGAGTCACAGTAACCTAGATAATCTTGTAGATGAGGGACAAGTGGGACAAGTTGTTTGCTGCCAGAGTTGCAATTCTTTCATAAAGAATACATTACATGACTTTTGAGATTACCACAAACAACACATGTAAATCAAACCATATGTTCACCACAGGATACACTATTGTGATACTTTGAAGCTAGGAGAGGGTGGTGAGATTTTCTTGCTTTTTAAGAAAGAAATGCTATAAAAATTCCAAACCATGCTTCAAATTTTTAGGGGGAGGAGCCTCTTTATTGTTTCTTCTAGTAGTTGTTTTACTGCTTTAGTGAGTAAATATGTTGTACAAAATACCTCTCAATGCAAGCTCTGAGTTATAGCCTGTTCCCACTGTTTTATTTAGCATCCATCTGCATTATTAATTTATGATATTTTTGTTATTGTTTATTATTATTTTTCTGTTTTCTTCTTTTATCCTGTCTTTATTTTCCAATCTTCCAATTAATTCATGTCTTTTGCTGTTAGGGTATGCAGAAAATGTGCCTGTGCATTTTTATGTAGCTCTTCACTTTTTAAGCCAATGCTTTTAAAACTTTCTGGAGTAGAATAATGGTAAAAATGAGTTACAGCTTGTTTCTATATTTGTTTCTGAGGCAAGAAACTTAATTTTCTCACTGTAATGCTTAAGATATGGAGCTATATTGTTTACTTTTAAAAGAGACAACCAAAATTTAGTCACTTCATTTAAGTAGATGTGTTTAAGTATTGCAGACTTCTTTCGACTTGTATTTCTAAAATAAATAGCACAGAGCTTGCAGGTTCATCATTCTTATGCAGGGGAGAATAAGCACACCCCAAACAGGCAAAGCCCTCCCCTAATTCTCTGGGAATAGTCCTTTTAGGTATTGCCCAGGCCTGTTCATAGCCTTGGGACAACTAGCATTAATTTACTGAGGGGCTCATACCTAAATGACAGCTCAGAGCAGAGACTTGAGGGGCTGAGGTCTAACAGTAAGGAAATCAGAGAGTAGAGCTGGGAGAAGGAGCATTCCACCTGAGGAGAGGGTATGGATGAAGCACCGCGGCCACCCCTGTGCAGTAGCAGGGCTCTGCCCAGAGCTCACCAGAAGTCTCAGCACCTCTATCCTATGGACACAAGCTTTGTGCACAGCTTACCATGGTTTTCAGCATTTAAAAAAAGCCAGCTCATGCTCTTGAGTGTCAGTTTATTGAGCTCTCCAGCACAAACTCATCATTTATGTTAATTGGAGGAAAAATGCTTCCAGAAAGAAAAGATACTGGACAAAACGACGTTGTCTTTGCCTAGTTGTCAAGGCCTGGCTTTTGGGGGTTACTGACAAGGTCCCTGATTCTTGTACGACAGGTGTTCAGGGAGATTCATCGTTTTCTGTCACACCTTTCAGAGAGAACTTGGCAAAAAAGAAGAAACATTTGTTTGTGAACTTAATATTCACTAGCAGTGTCCAGGGGGCTCAAACTCAGAGGTATAATTTACCATTGTGCTTCTCCCTCCTAAGTTTTTGCACCTCCAGGAGCCCCGTCCCATCAAAATTCTTTCTTAAAAGCCCTAGGTGAAAGAGCTAGAGAGGAATAAAGATTTAGAAGGAATGAGATCCCAGTCCTTTTTCTATTTTAAATGCTAGTAAATAACTTGAAATCTGTTAAAGCTTTTGAAGGAATGTAGAGGAGCTGTCTCTGTGATTCTATTGTTCAGGAAAATAAAACAAAGGAAATAATTTTAAGGAAAAAGGCTTTCCCATGATATGGACTGTATTCTGAAGACAGAGAACACAAACATCACATCTGTCCCTCTGGATACACTAGGTATTTCACTTGCCTTTGTGTTTGTTGAGTCCAGCATCTTCACCCCCAGCTGAATTTTTTCAGACTTTAATGCTGTGCTTTTCCAGCTTAGCCCTTTAAAAGTGTGAGATACTGTTTTTTGAGAGAGAGCAACACTGTTGAGGACTGACATGCTAATATATTTATGTAAAAATCTTCCATTTTATTTTTTCTTTAAGATTTTTTGAGACAGGGTCTGACTCTGTAGTTCAGGCTGCCCCTGAGCTCAGCCTCCAACTCACATCACAGCAATCTTCCTGCCTCTGCCTCCCGAGTGGTGGGATTACAGGCGTGAGCCACCACGCCCAGCACGATGGTATGTGGTACTGATTGCTGCTGGGGTGAGTCTCCACACCCAGTATTGTATGTGGTTACTGGGGAATCGAACCCGGGTCCTTGCGCTTGCAAGACAGGCGCCGGAACCACGGAGCTATATCTCCGGCCCTTCCATTTTCAATGTCATTGGAAAAACATCTGTGCCTGGTACGGTTGAATAGGGTTCAACCCCTCCATGTGTCTCCATCACTCATATGAAGATGGAACCATACAAGGAAGCCTTCATAATATGGAAGGGGGGGGAGGAACTTAACTTATTGGGATTTGAAAGGAGTACCTGTCACAGCCTTTCTTTCTGAGTCCATTATTTGTAAGGTTCTCTTACAGCTTCTGTAAAAGAAAACCAGCTCAAATACCTCTTCTAGTCCTGCAGGAACTGAATATACCTGCAGCCATGCAGTTCAGAGTCAAGAACAACAAGACTTCCTACACTTGTAGCTATGGAAAGTTTGGGCTTTCCAGAATGACTTGGTTGTTCTTGGGAAGTGGTTTTCTTGGAAATAATTGTTGCAGGGTCTTAATTGTAGATTTTTCTCTATTTTTTGTCATAACTGCTTAAGAATATTTTCATATGAAAAGCAGCCAACTAACATAATATAAGTCTAGCTTGGGTGTATATTCTTAAATTTATATTTAAATGTGGTCCTACCTTATATTGTGAAAATTCGCTATTCTCTCTTGGCCTTGCTCTGTTTTCCTACTTCTCCTTCATCAGCACTCCTTCCTTCACACACACACACACACACACACACACACAATTTCACACACACACACACTTTGAAAAGCATTAGAGAAATATGCACAGTATTTTTAATGGGGTTATATTTATATAATCTTAAATTTCATGTAACAACATTTCAGAAATAAAAGAATTCTTAACAGCTATTAAGTTATTGAATATATACCATGTACATCTTTAATCCATTTGTTATTGATAGACATTTCGGGAGCTTCTAATTTTCCATTACTTCAAGCAATGGTACACTGTCATGTTCACTTTTTCTGTTAAATAGAATGATTCTCAGATATTTGGTCAATTTCTCCATTCAGAGAGAGAAAAACAAAGTTAAAAAAAAAATCACTTAGCCATCATCTTTTGTTCATAATGTTAACATTCAGCTGTATCATTTTTCATACCTAAAACATTTTTATTTTTAAATTAACAAAAATGATACCATGGTATTTATAGCATTTTTTCTACTTAACATTATACTTTAATATTCTTTAATTTTTCCTTTAAAGAACAATTTTTGTTGTTGTCAATTAAAATGATAATGTGTGTTTTATATTAATTTGTAAGAATTCCTTTTATAAGAAAGCTGTTAACCTTTTGTTGTATTTATTTCAGTTATCTTTTGAGGTTTCTTGTTTGCTTTTTGGTTATGAAATTTTTGATGTACAACAGACTTGTATAATCAGATATTACAGTATTTTCTTTTAGGACTAAAAGGACATTAAGAGAAATTGTAATAATACCTTTGTAAGCAGCTGTAGTATGTAATTTTTTTAAAAGCAATCGTTAGCCACCATTTTGAATGTTTTGTGTGGTACAAATTTGTATTGTCTATTTGCAACATCCCTGTCAGATTGCTAATATTCTCTCTGTTTCACTTATGAGTAAATTAAGGTACAAAGAATCCTATAGATAGAAGCAGCATAAAGGAGATTCAGACTCAGGCAGGGTTGCTTTGTGTCCACAGTCTTCCCCATTGCACTGTATTGCTGTGTCTCATTGGTACACTGGCCTCAAATAGTATGTTAAGTCCTTCTCTGTTGCAACAGTCATTCAAAACAATGAAAAAAATACTCCTTTTTCTTCTAATTTTGAAATAATTCTATATTTAATTCTAACTTAGCTGGATCTTACCTTGGTGTATGGTGTGAGGTAAGACTCATACTTTATTAGTTGCCAATGTCCCTACTATATTTGTACTTCTTTAGGAATTTTGGAAGGACTTGCCTTCTCAAAAGGCCTTAATACTTAGTCATAAAGTTGTTACTTTAATTGTTTATTTGTTTAGAGATGTTGGTTTCCTCAGCAACCTGGGTCTGTATGGTTTTATGGAATCTCATGTTATTCTCATATTAAAATGTTTATAAAGGCACAATCTATTCAAATGTTTTTTATGTAAGAATAGGATAAGTTGTTCTTATCCTACAGCTGGTTGATAACCCAGTTCTCCCTAAATTGGGGAAATTCATGAACTTTGATGACAGATTTTTACTAACATTAGCTAAAAAAATGAACATTTCCTCAATTTCAAAGGTAGGCAGTAAACAACAATAATATTAGCAGTACTTGGGAATTTAAACCACAGATACTTAATATTACAGATTCCTAATATAATATTTCACTTGTCCCAGATATATTTATATATTCTTTATCTGCCCCACTACTTTGATATTATAGTACTTATATTAGACCACTGATTTATTTTTTAATCTATACATTAAAAAGTACATTTAATCATATTTCAAATATTCTGAATTATTTTAAAAATTATATTTCAATACAATTATATTTCCTTTGTAATCCTATGTATTTAAACACATATTTCTAAGAAGGGCGCAAGTAGCTTTAGTGGTTACTAAAGGAACTACTGGTGAACAGTCCCTGTCTATATGAATATGAGGTGTACCGGTCGGTTCTATAAATACTCACGTTGTGCTGAGTCATGAAAAGTGAGGTGGGAGGAACCGGAAGACACTCCAGCTATCCCTGTCTCATGCTGCAATTCTTTCCCTTCCTGAATAGTGTTCTTCGTTGTTCTCAGGACAACAGCTTAACACTCTTTGTGCCCTACTCCTTTCCCTCTTCTCTTCCTCTTTTTCACTTAGGGCTCTCTCCCATAACCCTCCCCCTCTTGTTCATTTCTGTTTTATTATCTTCATCCTTCGCTTCACTCTTTTCCTCTATTTTTCTTTTCCTTTTCTTCTTTTTTCTCTCCTAAATACATTAATATTTTAAGGAGTTTGTGTTTTACCTCTCTTCAACAAAAATTTCCTTTCTAGTCTAAGAATGAATTCAAGGAAAGGGCCAAATGAAATGATTATAATAGAGTCAACATAAAAAAAAAACAAAAAAACAAGTTGAAAGTGAGATTTGCTAAAGATCAAAGTAAAGCAGTTACCTGGAGAGTATTAGTAACTGACCTTAGGGGGAACCTACCTGGTTTGCCTTTCTGGCTTTAGGGAAGCTACTTACCCTGGTTCTGGTCCCACAGTGCCAAGACCTATTTTCATTACAGGCCTATCCAACTCTTTATAAATTGTTCCTTCATAAGACTGTCATTTATTCTAATTTAAAGAGCACCAAGGAGGATGTGCTATTTTGAGAGAATGAGATAATTAGACTTATTGTTAATTTATAGTCATTTCTTTGGGATTAGTTCAGAAAGTATGTATCTCTTACAGACAAGTTATCCATAATTTTTCTCTAAAGGGAAGTGTGTCATACCTGTAATATTAGTATTTAGTTACTGAGATATTTGCGCTATGGTCTCAATGATCTGCTACAATATAATAGAGACTAGTTGCAGAAGCCTACTTTTGCAATCTATATGGCTATAGAATTTTTTTCTTAAAGTAATCTCTATGTTTGGGATAATGCCATTTTTCTACACTGAAAACATTAGCTCATCTTACAGTTAATATAAGCTGAAAATTAGAGGTGCCTAGGGCAGGGAAATGAGGCAGATGGATTGTTTACATGAGTGATATAGTTTCACTTTTTATGCACCAGTCACCTTGGAAGAATTAATGCCCTGTAAGTGTGCCAATCAGATTGCCCCAGTCCTTTCTAAACATTCCATTTGGTTTATTAAAATAATAAATACTGTGCAAAATGTTCATCTGGATCCAGGATACTCTGCTGTGGTCAACCAAAGAAATATGTGCAGCACCTTACCTCTGACTAGTTTAGGTCAGTGACAGAGTGAGTTTGACAGCTGGATATACAGATTTATTCTATTTGGGTATTACTTGATGACTAATATTTTTCCCTTAAAAATCTTTGTCATCTGTCTAGGTTTGGTGCTGGTGGCCCCATCTGCCATCTTTGATCGATGCTGTATGATATCTGTTGAGGAGTCTGTATGGAAAGAACTAAGAGGTCTCTCCTCCTTGCCAGGTGTATTTAGGTATCTTTCATCTTCTAAAAGACTTATCAAGAAGTCCGTTAAATATTTTATTTGACAACTGTGACTCTGAACTAATTTCAACTGGAAAAGATTCGGGGTTTTTTTGTTTTTGTTTTGTTGAGACAGGATCTCGCTTTTAGTTCAGGCTGGCCCTGAGCTACTACATAGCCCAGGCAAGCCTCGAACTCAGAGCAATCCTCCCGCCTCTGCCTCCTAATGCTGGGATTACAGGTGTGAGCCACCATGCCTGGCACTGTTGTGTGTGGTTTCTTGGGATCAAACTCAGGACCTTGCACTTGCAAGGTAGGTGCCTGAACCACTGGCTAAATCCCTGGCCCTGAAGATTCAGTTTTTAAATCTGGTTTTCAGGTCCTTCTGTCACAAGTCCTTTTCAACTTTTTGAAGCTCATTCCAGCTGGTGCTCAACACAGATCACCGTGCCTGGGGAAGTAAGCACTGAAAGTCACCCTGCTCCATAATTAACGGATCTGCATTCTCTCCCAAACTGGTTTCTTCATCCAAGGCCTGGTCATGATCATACCATGTTTCTGAGGCTCAGGTCAGATCAGATATCCTTTAGGAGCTTTTCCTCCTAACTTCATCACTCTACCAACCTCTTTCTCACTTCTACACTTTTACTGCTCTGTGTACAAAAAGAATTTTTGGGCACAAGATGCAGCCAAATGGAATCAGATAAACACTAAGGTCGTCCTTATAAAAGCTAATTTTACTTATATAAAAGAGATAATAAGTAGTCAATTCTTTTCTTTTCTTTCTCTCTTTCCCTTTGTCTTTTCCCTTTCTCCTAGGGCTTGAATCTAGAGCACTACATGTGCTATGCTATGCCCTCTTACCGAGCTACACAATCGGATCCAGTATCCAGTATTTCTAAGGACAGTTTGCTGAGGTATAAGTCCCAAGGTAAAGTAAATTAATCAAATTAATTGCAACATGATTTATACAGGGAAAACACCTTCAATGTCTATCAACAGAGGAGTTAAACTACGATATTCATACATAGTACAGTGTGTTTCTTAATTGATATTTTCAAGTTAAATGATTCTAAAGATTCATTAGTGAGAATTTTTATATAATGTTGAAAAATAAAAGCAGAAAATTATAAAAATGTGTACATATTGAGCAAGATGAGAAAGGAACATATATAAGTAACACTTGATTGATTAAAAGAGTAGAATTGTAACTTTTTAATTGAAAGATTCCATCATAACAATATTATAAAACCCTAAAGTTAATTACAGGACTATGTTAGAGTTTTAAAGTGTTCTCTGTGACCATTTTTGGCACCTCAATTCAACTATAAGCTCTATAAAAATGAGTCCATGCCTTTTATTTCTTTTGTTTCCTGTGCTTTTTGAATATAAGCAGGTAATTAATGTTTTTGATTAATGAATATTTAGTAGTTCTAAGAAAAGTAAGGACATTGAAACTAAAGCACAGAAAATATTTCTTTGAACACTTAACAGCACTTGCCTAACATTGTGTCACATGTTTAATATAGTTTATTTCCTTTAAATGTTTATAAAGTACTGAGAGAAATTTATTATTACTGACTTTTTAATGAGTTGTCTGAAATTCAGAACATAAGTAAGCTATGTGAAATAATAGTTTCAGATGAGAAACTATGTGTTTTATTATTTTTTTTCTTACTCAAAGACATCTCTCTTTAACCAGTAGTATGTTATTATGACCCGGGAAGTTCCTGTGGGCTTGGTGTCCTAACAGAACTTCAAGGCTCTGAGCTTGGTGACTAATAAAGTTGTGTGTGCGCTTGCACGTATGTGTTTGTGTATTCCTACCAATGATTATCTTAGTACCTTGAAAGTCTGATTTTTTTATGAAAGCATACCATCTCAAGGTTAGGATCTGCAGTGCAAACTATGATGTTAGTTTGTGGGTGTGTGTGCGTGTGCATGTGTGAGTGTGTGCGCGCGCACACGAGACAGGGAATGTCAGACATGGAATGTAATACCTCTCTCACCACATTCCCGTTCAAGGCTTTCCCACAGATTGCCTGTTGTTTGAGGTCAGGTCATGGCCATCCCTCTAGACAGTTTATTGGAAAGCATTATTCTCTCTCATTCTTACATTAGTACTGTTAAATTAAACTTTTGTGGCTGTGAGGAAGAAAAAATCCAGTCAAGCAAGCTTAAATTACAAGAAGGATTACTGTAAAGAGAGAAAAATATTCTGGAAGTCCAAGAATGGGAGCTACAAAGGGCAGCACCTCATTCACAATGTGTCTCAGCTGCAGTCTAAAGAACTTCTCTTGGATTCACTTCCTACGGGAAAATCCCTGCTTATTTTCTGCTCTTGACTCCATTCTTGCCCTTAGTCTAGTCAAATTTTTGGAGAGGCCTCCTTGTTTTGGCCAGGGGTTGTATAGGGTACTGACAGTATAACATCCAGAATTTTTACATAGGAAGTTTAAGAACATTAACAAACCTGTCAGTTTCATAAACACCCTCATCCCATTCCAAGCCAATCCTCTGCTTGTCCAGTGAATCTCACCCTGTCTTACTTCCTTCAACACTTCACGCATAATTATTCCTTTTCTTTCCTCATTAATTTCATTCAAAGTACTAGAATAATTTTATCTTCAAAATGTACTCTACATTTCAAACTTTTTTTCTAACTGCCCAGTTCAAGACAAAGGACTCCTTTTTTACTGTCTATTATTTTCTCAACATGTTCCGATCAGGATTCTGTTCCTGCAGTCTACTGAAATGACTCTTCCAAGGTTACCAGTGACTTGCCCTGTTGACTCCGATGGCCCATTCTTAGTTTTGTGCACTCTCAGTAGCATTAGAGACTTTTGCTCCTTACTTTCTCAGTTTGGCCTTTGAGACACAAAGCTCCTGTTTTGTTGTTGATGGTAATGATGATGTTTTCATCCATGGCTGCTCCTTTCTGTCACTTTTGTTGGCTCCTTTTCTTCCAAGATCAGAATACCTCGTGGACTGGGCCTTTACCTTTCCTTTTCTTTCATTACTTCCACCTTATCCCATGACTGTGAACAACAGTTGTGTACACAGACAGCTCTCACTCTGGCATCATTTCTGAGTTTTGAGCTCTTATATCCAAACAGCTCTCATAACTGCCATGTGGATGTGCAGTAGGCATCTCAAATTTGATATATTCAAAGCTTGCTGTTGGATTTCTCCCTAAAGTTGCTTCTTCCACAGTCTTTCTGATCTCATGTAAAGGTATGCCATTTATTCATTTCTTTGGCCGAGAACCACACAATTATTCTTGAGTACATTTTCTTCTCATTTTTCCATTGGATCCATCACCAAGTTTGTCAACTCTACTTCCAGAATAATTGCTGAAATTGTGCTCTTTTCACTGTCTCCAGTGACCACTTTAGCCCAAGTGACCACAAGTAATAATAGCATGGCTTCCCTGTTTTTACTTTCGTCTTCTTAAGTTTATTCTGAGTACAGAATATAGCTGGGGTGATCTTTCTAATGCATAAGTCATGTAATATCACTTCCTCACAAAACTATTGAGGCTCAAGCTGAGAGTTTCGATCTCTTGCAAGGCAATACAGTGCAAGGTGAAAAAGAAAGAAAGAAAGAAAGAAAGAAAGAAAGAAAGAAAGAAAGAAGGAAAGAAAGAAAGAAAGAAAGAAAGAAAGAAAGAAAGGGAGAAAGAAAGAGAGAAAGAAAGAAAGAAAGAGAAAGAAAGAGAGACACACACAGAAATAAAGTTTAAGCTTAAAGAGATGGCAGGGATCTGGGATGTCCACACTGAACCTGTGGCGATGAGGCTGAACATGTGGTGAGGACCATACACAATCAGGTATTTACCATAGATATTTACTGCTTACACGGGCACAGGTAGAAGAACTCATGTGGCATCCAGTGATGTCAGCTGACACAGCCAAGGCTTGTAGAAAGGAAGATTTGGCATACTTGCAGGAGTAGAACTAACCAAAGGTCAGTAACGGTTAACTAATAAGGTACTGAAAAGAGCTAAGAGATGGAATGTAGATTGGAGCCACACTGTCCTGGGCTGCAGTGTTATCTCACTAGGAGCCCTGCAGCTTTATAAATCGAGACTCAGATCTCAGCCACAGCCATTGGCTCAGAAGCTATACTAGCCTGTGGTGCCATCTGACATGCTCCTGTGAGTCACGTAGGCTCCCCTCTAGCTCTGAGAGCATGATAGCCAATTATAAGGAGGAAATACTTGTCCCTTACACAGCCTGCTTTGACTCTGCTTGTGGTGCTCTGTCACACAAGACCTTCCTATAGCTTTTCATTTCTTTCAGAACAAAATCTAAAATCCCTATGATGGCCTCCAAAGTCATACATGGCCTCTCATCTTCCTAATTGGATTTTTTTTTCTTTGAGACCGAATCTCTCTTTGTAATTCAGGTTGGTCTGAAACTCAGCCTCGAACTCACAGCTGTCCTCCTGCCTCTGCTTCCTGAGTGCTGGGAATACAGGTGTGAGCCACCGCACCCAGCATTGTGGTATGTGGTAGATTGCTGTTGGGTGTGAGACACCACACCCAACATTGTTGTATGTGGTTACCCAAGATGGAACCTGGGACCTTGCACTTGCAAGGCAGGTGCTGGAACCACTGAGCTAAATCCTCAGCCGAGATTTCTTTCTTAATCAGACTTGTGCCTGCCTGTTTGCCTGTCCTCCAACATGCTAGGCATATTCCCACCTCAAACCTTTACTTCTTTCTGCTTCTAATACTTATTTTTCATATCATTTCTGGGCTTACTCCCTTAACTTCATGTGTCTACTCAAATGCTACTTCATCTAAAAGGCATTTCCTGAGACCCTATCTGAAATGACACCTTTGTCTCTTATCCTTTTTCCCTGATATATATGTATGTATGTATGTATATATGTATGTATGTATATGTGTTTCTAGTGCTCCCAATAGGACTTTTATCTTTATTCAATATTATATTTATTTTACCTATATTCCTATTATACTTTCTGGGGATAAAAAATAACTCCAAATAGGGGTTTAAAATAATAACTATGACTTATCTTGCTTTAGAAGCTTGGAGTTAAGTAGGCTAGCTAGTGAGTTTATAGAGTCTCTCTGTAGTAATGGGGACTGTCAGCTGGGTATGTGTCAAGTCTACTGCTTGAGCTGGAAAGACTTGTATTGTTGGGACTGGGACATCTGACCATGTCAGGGAGATCATTCCTGTGGTCCTCCAGAATGGTCTTCTTATATACCCTAGCAGCCTCAGGGCAGACTTGTGATGATTGAAGTCTACTGAACTGAGTGTCAGAAAAATCAGAAGATGCAGCACATCCTTTAAAAAAATTTAGCCTCAAAACTCATGTAATGTCTCTTCCACTACATTCTGGGTCAGGGGTGTGACTCAGTGGTAAAATGTTTGCCTAATATATTTAGGGTCCTGAGTTCAATTCTCCACATAGCCAAAAAATAAAACACTTCAGTTCAAGAAAATAACACAAAGACATTATGGTTTTGGAAAGTTGTGTTGCGGAACCTTCAGACACAGATTAATAGCAATACAGTGCGATCTACCCTACTGCAATGTAAACTCCCGGAGCAGGGACTTGTTTTTGGCCCTCACAACATCTAAATAGGGCTTGTCATGTAGATGGTGCTCAGGAAATATCTATAAGTGAATTGAATAGAATTACTTTAGAGTCCCTTTTCAAAAAAGGTGTGGGGCTAAATAAACATCCTCTTGGACTGTAAACATTAAATACAAGTGATTCTTTCAAAGTATGAGATCTTCATTTTTTTTTCCCCTTTTCCATTTCCACTGCTCCTGGAAATTCTATAATTGGAATGCCCTACTAAAATTATTCATTTTTCTCAAGGTAACCTAAATATGGTTTTTAGGTACTTGTGGATGAATGGTAAGACGATGGAAGTCACATTTTAATGAAGTGTGCAGAGGTGAGCTGTGAAGTGTAGAGGTGAGCTAGGTCAGCACACCAGGCTCTCCCCACTCAGGCTTTACCCCACTGGTCTATCTGGTCTTTTGACAAGTGGAAAACAACTGATGAGATACAAAGTAGAGGCAGATGACTTAAAAGTTCTCAGAGGGCTGGGAGTTTATCTCATGGTGGAGTGCCTCCCTTGTGTGTGCAAAGCCTCAGTTTAACCCCCAGCACCAAACAAAAAACTCTGACAGCACTGAGTGTTTAAAAGGTTTTACTTTATTTTATTTTTTTGAGACAGGGTCTCACTTTATAGTTCAGGCTGGCCCTGAACTCACAGCAATCCTCCTGACATTGCTTCCCAAGTACTGGGATTCCAGGCATGAGCCACCACACCCAGCGTTTAAAAGGTTGTTTTGCTTAGTGTTTTAATACAAGACTTCTGCCTATGTCAGGGACTGAGGGAAAACAGGACAAGGTTAACTGGGTAAGGCCAATTGAATTGTCATGTGTGGTTACACCTGCCCACGATCTCAGGTGATTCCAAAGCAGGAAGGGCAGCAGATCAAGAGTAAATACATATCTGTAGCAGACATGTGCACAGAGCACTGCCAAAGCACTTTGTACATTAGCTCAGGTCTGTTCAAAGAAGCTGGAAACATACGATATCAACTCCTTTAGTCACCATAGGAAATATTGATTACGTTTATCTTTGTCTTTTTTTAAATCTCCAGTTAGCTATTTTCTGGTGAATATTTTTCTAAAAAAAAGTTCTGAAAAATAGCCCAGCCTGGTAGCATGTAGTTATAATCCCAGCACTTCGAAGCTGAGGCAGGAAGACCGGAAGTGCAGGGCCAGCCTGGGCTGTGCACACACTCCGTCTCCAAATTATGTCAGTAATCGCAAATAAAACTCTGGAAAAATGAACTCTGTCTCCCAGAGTTGGCGTCACTAGTAGTGTGCCATCTGAAGAGGAAACTGCATTCAGTTACATCTTTTGTTTGTTTGCGATTTGGAAGTTTATCTGTATATTCTTCACCAGAAAAGGTAAGTGTAGAAAGCCCCTTTGGCATGTGGTTCCCAGGGTCACGAAAGTGGATCATGTGGTGTCTGGATGAAGGAGATGGCTGTAGGGAAATGAAAGGAGAACTGGATGCCGACTTTCCAGGCCATGTGTACCCGCATCACGTCCTTATCACATCCGCGCTGAGCAACCGTTTCCTCATGTGAACAGCTAGAATAAAAATAGAATTTCTGCCTCCGTAGCCCATGGAGAAGTAACCGGGGTAATCAAGATGGTGCCTAACACATTAGAAGATTCTCCAGAAGATTTTTGTTCTTCCATTTACCATGATGTGTCACTGTCGTGCTAATCTTGGGGTTCAGAAGGTGTTACTCTTAAGCACAGCAATGTGGCTTGCTGAGTATTAAACTAAAGAAGATTTACATAAGACCTCAGAGACAGTCTCAGAAGCAGAGCCTCATCCTCTCTGTTCTTCTCCCTCCCTCTCCATCCCCTCAGTCGCTGTCTCTCACTTTCTGCTGCTTGCTCTTTTGTTTCTCAAGTTTCAGTCTTTATTCAGAAAGTCCCCTGTCACTTAAACTTTGATTAAATAAATGTGTAATGTTTTCTCTTGTTAACTTTTCTTTTGTTATACGAGTGTTGGTCATGACCCCTATGATGGATAAAGAAATATACTATCCTTGACCCTTCAGTTAATTACTCCAATGTCTGTCATGGCTCTGACAATGACACACGGACTCATCATGATTGATTCCCATGCTCTTCACTGTACTGTCTTCTGATTTTATTTTAGTTATAGTAGAAAGTGAATCTTAAAGCAAGTACACTTGGGCATTATCTGATACTTCCAGTCAGCCATTTATGTTTTATTTATATTATGTCTCCCACCATTAAGCTGTTGATGTAGAGTTCACTGACATTCATCTCAGTGTCTTCTGTAGCACTTTGTGCTACATCTGATCCTTTGAGCTGAATCCAACAAGCATCATAAAAGGAAATATGTTCATGAGTTTAATGCTACAGCCATGCTTGTATCTTCTCCCAAATATCAGAGATTAGAATCCTGTGGTCGTAGCAAGTCTGGCGGGCCAAGTGGAAGGAAACTGGATTTTAGTAGCAGGAGAGCTTGTTTCTGCTGGAGAGATACTCTCCATATTCCTGTCAGATGATGGACTTGCATCTCCTGTCATCGCCTTGACCTTTTCAGTAGGCTGGGGGGAATGATGGTGCATAGAGAAACCTCAAACCAGTCAGTTTGATGGTAATTCCTGGCTGTCTGTAACTGTAGACTTGTGAATTGAACTCTTGAAACTTCTTTTCCTTCTCAGAAAGTGACTACTTTCTTAGTGCTTAGTAGGTATCACAAGTTAGTATCACGAATTGCCCAGGATACTATGTTCCTGGTGAAAGGGCTATGGTTATATGAGTTTTTGCTTCCAAATTATTTATCTCTCATCAGATATTTATTTACTACCTCTTTGGGCCAGGCATGTGCCAGGCATGGAGGGGAAGGACTCAAGTCCTGTTTTCAAGGAGCTTGCATTTCAGTAGAAACATTTAGATGATAAGCAAAGTAACAAGTAAGGCCTTTGTGATAATTGCAGCAAAGAAAATAAAACTAGAAGAGATGAAAATAAAGATCATTTGGGAAAATCATCTGCTATGAAAAGAGTGGTCAGAGAAAGACTTTCTAGGAGGATTAGAGTTGAGACTTAAATCTTCCAGGATCCCCAGTCATGGGGGAATTGAGGAAAGCATATTCAAACAGAAACAAATAGCTGGTACACACCCTGGCGGGGAGGGGTGGGGGGACAAGTTTCTAATGTTTGGGAACAGAAAGAAGGTCATATGACTGAGGCACAGGACTGTGCATGTATATGGGGAGAAGAGTGCCAGGGTTGTGGACGGGGAAAGCGGTGTCTTTAGCTGTTTCCAGGCTCATGGCTGATATTTGTAAGGTAGGAAAATGAGAGAAAAGCATGACAAGTTTTTTAGTGAAAGTTGTAGATGACGTAAGAATCTTCAGAAATAACAACTCAAACCTAGGTAAAACTATTTTATAGGCACCATTATTGAAGAATAGACTGTTATGCAGAAGTATAATTGGACCAAAAGAGGCTGTGATGATGTTTGTAAATGGCAGGATCATGGGGATCTTAGTGAAGTTTGTTTCTTCAGGTTCTTCTTGGCCTTTCTGTTTAACTTTCCTGGCCTTTGGTAGAGAGGAAGGCACCTGTCACGTGAGGTTTTCAAGACAGATTATCAGAAGGTTTTTCCTGTTTCTGCATTTTTCTGTTTCATTGTGTTTAAGTACTTAGTCTGACGATGTGCTGTATTGGAGGGTAGCATTTATTAACTCCATCATGCTGCAAATCCATTTTCTCACACTTATGGAAACAGTCAAGAGCTCACACAAATGATTATCTGATACTGTGGCTAAAAGTGATTATAGGGCGCACACCTGGAATTCCAGCTCTGGGAGGCTGAGACAGGAGGATTAAATGTTTGAGCACAGTTTGGGTAATTTAGTTATTTAGAGAGACCTTGTCTCAAAAAAGAATAGGGGATTTAGCTCAGTGTGAAGGCCCTGGGTTGAAGCCAACTACTAAAAAAAAAGGTTGTACTTAAAGGATAGTTCTTAAAAAATAATATACATTTGCAGAAGTCATTAGTTTCCTGCTTTATTCTGTAGCACTTAATCTAACCTGCATTTTACTGCACACATCAGCAAGAAGATGCCTCTTAATTTACTCTGTGTGTTCCTTAGAATCCACTTTCTTAGGGTAAGGCCTTACATCCTTAAAACACTGTAGGCCAGCTAGTTGGTCAGAAGACCCTTGGTTTCATGCTGTGGATGTCCAGGATTAAGGAAGCATTCTGAAATGAAGCATCTCACACCCTAGTGTAGAAGTTATTGCCTGCAGTTTTTACCGGCTTTCTCTTTCAGAAACCTTCTTTTGTTCCTGTCACAAGGCAAAACAGGAAAAGAGATCTACGTGAAAGAATGCTCTGTCTTTTCCTTTTGTGGTGATTGTGTATCTTAAGAGAAGGCCTCAAAGGTTCCCGGAGCTGTCTGTCTTTTCATGTAAATTGAGCCCCTAAGCCTATTTAGAAGTATGAGAAAAGCCTGTGGGAGTTGAAGTGAAAGATACAGAGCAGTAGCATCAGCACCCCATTTAATTTATTCAAGTTCAACTGTGTGCTCTTTCTTACATATAATTAGAAGTCCTGTGGAGCTGCATTTTGCACTGTGCTTTAAATTGTATGCTGTTCACATTGGCGCGCACACACGTAACTGCAGCATGGCAACTGCAAAACTAGATCTTTTGCACTGGAAGGTTTAAGGGATTTTCCAGGGTAATTTTGACAATGTAAATTTTACCCAGCCCGCCAGCTTTAGACTGAAACCCCTGTGTAAAATACAGCCCTCTGAATTAAGTTACATTTAAGGAGCTGAGCTTGGACTCATATTCATCTCTCATACCAAAGTAGTACCAAGTATTATTTGATCTTGAACTTTCTGAAAAGAGACCAAACTATCCAGTGAGGTGTGAAGATCCAAGGCCAGAAGCAGGAGATGAGGAGCCTAAAGCCATTCTTTCCTCTGTTGAATACAGGACTCAAAACAGTTCTGGCCAAGGACCTGGAAGAGAGTTTGTAAATGGAGCAACTCCTGGTGGATGTATAACAGTCCCTTCCTTATAGAATCCCCTACCTTCTAAAAGGGTTACTTTTGCATTGTTTCTTGTGATTGTTGGAGAGGGAGAGAGAGAGAGAGGAAGAGAGGGAGAGTGAGAGAGAGAGAGAGAGAGAGAGTGTGTGTGTGTGTGTGTGTGTGTGTGTGTGTGTGTGTGTGTGTGTGTGTGTGTTGCTACAGAATACGGGCAGAGAGCAGCAGTCCTGAAAGGGGAGAAAAGGTATGAGGATTTAGGGTCCAAGATTTAGTATCTAGTTCTGCTATTTGTTTTCCTGTGGCTGGGCCAGTATTGGATGGGGAAGAGGGCACTGGAGGGTTGGAGAAAAAGATCAAATCTTGTAGCCCCTGTTAGAAGTTATCTGGAGGAGAGCCACTAACTTCCATTCTTCCTTCTAACCACCACCTCAGGCAGAGTCTATTCAATCCCATGCAGGAGACTCCTCAGGTTGGCAATAAAGAAAGGCCAATAGCCCCTCCTCATACCCCTTTAGCTTTTACCAAGTAAAATTGAAATTTATATTCTGGATCCCTGAAAAGTGAGATTTTTCACTTCCTCCTCACCCCCAGGATATTGATAAAATTGTGAGTCACATCCACCTGAATTGGAACCCTTCCCATGACTCTCAGGAGTGATGGGATTAAGGACCTGCTATCCCAAAATGTGACACCTTGACATTTATAAAATCTCACAGAAACAAGAAGGTCACTCTCACTTTCTCTTCATCCTTCTCCCCGAAAATACTCATAAGAGTGTGTAAACAGGGTTCTGGGGTGCTGTGGACTCCTTTTATTTGAAATTCTTTCTGGGTTCTTGTCTTAAAGAACTGGCCAAGAAAAGAACAAAAGGTAGTGAAGTTTTAAATGTATTAAAGGTGCTCATTTGAACGAAATATGCTCTGCAAACTCAATGGGGGCCAATTAGAGTAGGAAAAGAAGTGCACTTTGCAGGATGCAGAGTAAGCCACAGAGAAGGAGCACAGTGGCCATGAGTTTGATGTCTGTCATCATTTGTATTCCCCACTTCTCAGGCTGATGTCAGATCTCAGCCAGATCTTGAGAAAAGAACTGAAGGTAGCATTTTTGGATTGGTCCTAGGCTCAGGGGTTGCAGCTGCTTCTCGGAGCATGTGTCCTGGATCTCTGTAATCAAGAGGTCCTCCCCACTTGCCTAGCAGGCAGGCTGTGTCCTCATCTCCTGCCTCATTTGTCCTCCCCAGACGGGAGGAAAGGCATATCTTTATCTCTGAAGACTCTGACACACAGAAAAGAATCTCAACTAACAGACCTTGGTACCCCTCTCCCCACTTTATTACCATTCAACTCTACTCCTTTTTTCTAATGGTACTTCTCCACAACTGTCCACCTCCTTTGTCTTATCCTAACCATAAAGTACAGCATGTAAGCTACTTGAATCATTCAGTCTTAATTTTGAAGGCTCCTATGTCTCATAAAACTTATACTAAATGCATTTCTTATATTTTTCTTGTTTTAATCTATTGTTAGAAGTTCTTACCCATTAACTTAACCAAGGGATAAGAAAAAAAACTTTCCCTTCCCTATGGAAGCTATTAGTTTTTGAGTGAGGCTTTGAGCTACAGTTTTCTTCTTCATTAAAGAGATGGCCCCCACTACCAGGTGTATTCTGAGAGGTGAAGGGGACAGATTGCCTGTGAGTAGCTATGGTTTTGGCCTGGTGTGTAAAAAGAAGCTGCCTGAGCAAGGACTTTAGAACACAACAAATTCTAATTTGTCATACAACATGTTGTAAAGGCTTTGTTACAAGTGTCTCAGAGGAGCCAGGGAAGAATAAGGATTGAAGAGACAGATGCCAGCCACCATCTAGAAGGGATAAGGCAAGTCAGAGTGCAAGGCAGGCCTGGGGATGTTAACTCATGTTCAACAAAAATGTAAATAATGCTCTTGAATTGAGATATTATTTCATGAAAATATTCATGATGAACCGGAATTCTAATTTTACATGTTTAGAGTTATTTAATTTATGTTGGCTACTTGTACAGTGAAGATGCATGTACTTTACAGTGTTTTTCCCCCAACACCATTTCTTGTTTGAACACACAGAACTACACTTCACTGTAAGCAAAAAAGAGTATGTCAGGCTTTCAATTCGGAAACCTGAGTCAAATCAGCAGTCTCTGGGAGGAGGAAAGTAGTAAGGCCTACGCTCTTTCATAATGGGCCTAGCCCTTCCCCCTCATCTCACATTTTCTTGTGGAAAACATCTGGTTCAAATAAGCACTATGCAGCCTTGATCATCAGAAACCAGAATGAAAAAAATCACAAATAATGTATACTAGGTAAAAGAGATGCCAAAAAGCAATGTGCAAAGAAAAAAACATGTAAATTTCACCTTTCTGATGCTTGTCTTGAAACTTACAGTTTTTCTTACAGAAAACCTTACAGTTTTCTTTTTTGGGAATATCTGAGGCTTAAAACACCAGATAGAAGGATCATTCCATTTTGCCAGACCTTGTGGTGGTGTGTAGCCCAGGCATCTAAACTAGTGGTGGCGAGCCAGTGGCACGTGAGCCACTGCAAGCTGAAAGCTCTAAAAGGTTTGCCATCACTAACTGCTATTGCCCTTCGTCTCCATGTTATCAGGGCTCACTGCAAACAACAGATAATGTTTTAGTGATCACTATTGCTTGTGCCTATTCAGTGCCAACACTCCTAAATGAGTAGAACATTTTGGGTTGTTTGGTTTGATTTGGTTTGGTTTGGTTCGGTTTGATTTGACAGTACCGGGGATTGAACCCAGGGCCTTTGCCCTGAACTACCTTCCCGGTACATTTTATTTCAAGACAAGGTCTCACTAAATTGCCCAAGCTGGTCTCAAACTTTCAGTCTTGTTTCAGCCTCCTGTAGTACTGGAGTTACAGGAGTATGCCACCATACCCAACTTATAGGACACTTTTGACTAATTATCCGTTGTTGGTGGTCAGGGTTAGATTTGTCATATTAGCCAAAAGGCCTAGATATGCATAACTGCCCTAAAGGAAATATGAATGCCTGAAATTTCCTCATCTTCTGGGAACTCTGTGATAGATTTCAGAATGATTTCCATCTGGGATAGAGCTAGACTCCTGACAATATCAGAGATTTATAGGTCTGAAAATAGAGTTTACAGAGTGAAAAGAGGAGAAAGTTTGCTGAGAAGACGTTGCTTTTATAAGAAGATCTTGGATAAGCTGTTGTAAGTTGTTTTGAAATATCTGGGAGTTCGTTATTTTATGGAACATTCCAGAGGCACAGGAGGCATCTTCTAAGACCTTTTACTTTTTAGGACTCAGAAAGTTAAAAGTAGATATAAGCTAGTGAGTAAGATTTCATGGAACACTGAGGGGAGCCTGGAATTATTTCACAGAGGTCCATAAGAACCAGTTGGGAAAGATTGACAAGTCCGATGCTTTCAGGACCCAAGGGAAGTGAATGCAGAGTCACAGCGAGGGTTCGAACTGTGTGTTAACTTCTTTACACTTGTAGCTGTTTTGCTGGATTTTACCTATTTCAAAGTGAAGGGATGTGTGTGGAAGCTGCTTAGAAAAGCATGGCCTCTGGAATCTAACGACTTCATCTTTGTAACTTGAAAACAGCATATCACACTCACCACTGGATTTGGTGTGCACTAACTGTGATGATGAAGGGCAAGTGCGTCGGTGGAGTTTTGGTTAAGTGAGCAGCCCCCTTGGTATGAATAAGATGAATAAGATAGTGTTGGACTTCACCTTTCTATTCTGTATCCAGTTTAGTTTACCATCAGGATTTCCTACTACCCTTATGTCTGCCTTTATGAACCTATGAACATACTTAATGCTTAAAATGCTGTCATTCTTAACTGTGTTCAGATATAAGGTTGTAGATGGTAGAGTGACTGTATGTTTGGGGAAAAAAGTTGGCCTCAGTACAGTTGGGTCTCAAGATTTGTCACTCATTTATGACTAAACACATCAAAAATAGCTTTTATATTCTGTAGTGTTCAGAAGTCATTTCCTCGGGACCTTGTGTGCCAATGGTACAAAAATGAATGAATCATAGTGCTTGGTTTTAACATGCTTCCCCATCATGGGACTGAGGGATGTGAGAATAACTAACTACGCATACACACAAAGTAATACATGCTGTTCTACTAGTATAAATCAGGCAGCACAAAGGAATAAGACAGTTCACTCTGGAAGATCAAGGAAGAACACAGAGGAGGGAGTGGATGGCTAGGATTTAGGTGGATGAATGTGATTATGCCCTACAAAAAGTGAGTGATAAATACATCAAATGCACAGTTAATGAGACATAATACCATCAAGATTGGATTAAGTATATGTACTAAGTTTATAGATGTTTGACCCTTTCATATTTGTTCCTTGCTGATTTCCTTACTTATGGAGTAAGCCTTGTCTGGGAACATGAACAGTGTTTGCACTTTGAAAATAGGCTTTGAGTCTGTTCGGGCACTACAAACAGAAAGAGAGAAGTAAAACCTTCCTTTACTCATTGCAAGATTCATTGATGATGCATCTATAACAAAGACAGGTGACTTCAAGGTATATCCATTTGAGTTTAAATGACTTGAATATATCATATTTATGGCTGAAAAATACTCCATTTAATTTTTTAAAAACATACCTTGAGAACACACTAATAAGTGAACTAAACAGGACACAGATGTGTAAACACCATATTGCATCTCTTCTATGAGAAGTTACATGAGGTCCAGAATGTATGATAGATATTATGAAATAGGAAGAAAACATTCAAAGGGAAAAGGTAAAACAGGGGTAGGGGAAAATAAAGAAGAGAAAGAAAAAATTTGATAGTAAAAACAAAAAAATGGAAACAAAGTTTTTGTATATGGGAACTTGGGGGACAGTAGGGTGGGCAGGAGAAAGGAAAGAAATGAGAATCAAGATGTGTCATATACAGGTACAAATTTTTAATGTTGAATGTGATCATAATATACATGTAAAATGTATCAATAAATTCATTTAAAAATAATTATCATGCCCTAGAACAAAACATTAAATAAAAAAGACAGTTGAACCAGAAAAAAATGTAATCACTTTATTTAACCAAAGTTGTATGTGGCATGGGAATCTTCAGAAATGAAGATCTGAAGATTCATGGAAATTTTATTTTTATGCACTGTCATGTAGAAGTATGATTAGAGGAAAAAGGGCATAATTTAATGGTAATAAATTAAGGACACTTTTCTAAGGCCCTTTTTATCTTGGTCCTGACTTCTAGGTATAGGACAGGACCCCCCTGGAATGAGTATTGTATGAACAACTTTTTAGGGTATACTCAGAAAATTCTTTTATCACCTATTTCAGGGTAAAAAGGAAGGTCAGAGAATGATTTCCATTCTTTTGTGAAGAGTTTTTTTCCCCATTTTCCTTGAGCTTAAAACACTTGGCTGCCACAATTCTATATTTCAGGGTATCAGGTTGTGTGACCCCTAGTATCTCTTTGGAGGAGAATTACTTTTTGAGCAATTATCAAAGCCAACATGGCATGTATGAACAGTGGATATACTACACAACCCAACTGCTTCTTCCACTTGAGAACTGATTGTCTTTTGACAAATTATATATTCCCGATCACTCTGGTATCTCTATAAAATGGGGTTGATTATAGTAGCAGCCTCAAAGAGTTTTGCTGCAAGAGCAGTAAAGAATGTGATAACTCTTTGTAATGTGTTGTGAAAATATATAAATATTATTTTATCAAAAGTAACAGCACATCATTTATTTATGCAACTTTATGCATTATTCAGAGAGCTATGAAGACTTGGGACCTATCTTTTGGGAAAACAGATACAAAATTCTGTATCAGCCCTGAAGTAGGAGGCCAAAACCTTGAGTTCTTACTTAAGTGCTTCTTATTCAGAAAAGTTGACTTAGGAGTCTTCCTTCAGTACATGGTTTCTCATAACCAGGTGTTCTTCAGCTGGGTAAAAAGAAGAAGAATATTATACTCTCAGCAAAGACGTTACCTCTTTTTGTTCTTTGGAAAGTTTTGCCCTTTTAGTTTTGAGCTTGAAGGTGACTAGTGCAGCTGATTTGAATCCCTGGAGTACCCTTAATAAAAGTGTGGTATAACCACAGATATTAAAAATATACATCACTTTAGGCAACTGAAGTAAGCATGTATATATGGTATTATGTGGAAAAAAAATCCCCTATGCAAACCTGGAAATGCAATTTAACATCATTGCATAACCTCAAAAAAAAAAATAAGAATAGCAAAGAAAACATTCACCATTGGAAAATTCAAATGAAAGAATTAGTTTTCTAGATGAAGGCAAAAAAAGAAGAATAATAAAAAATTTTGCTGGGCTGGGGATTTAACTCAGTGGTTCCAGTGCCTGCCTTGCAAATGCAAGTGCCTAAGTTCAATTCCTGGTAACCACATACAGTAATGCTGGGTGCAGAGACTCATAACCACCAGCAATCTGTACCACATACCACAGTGCTGGGCATGGTGGCTTATGCCCGTATTCCCATCACTTGGGAGGTAGAGGCAGGAGGATTGCTGTGAGGTCAAGGATGAGCTCAGGGCCAGCCTGAACTATAAAAGCAAGACCCTGTTTCAAAAAAAATTGCTTTGCTTATGGAAGACAAAACTGGCAAATTACATTAATATCATGTTTTTTAAAAAATCATTTAGATACAGTAAAGTTATTAGTGTATTGACTTTAGGCAAGTGTGTATACACCTACAGACCATATGTTACACCCCCAAAAGTTGAAGCAATTGTCTCTTTTCCCTTAACCTCAGGCAAACACTGATTTGCTTTTGGATGATATAGTTTTGTTGAAGTTTGATTTTAATTGGTATTTTACTGGTTAATTAAAATGATGATGATAGTTGAACAGATTCAAAATTTGAGGTTAGTATCCTACCTCCTTTAGAAAGAATAGTCCAGGAATTTTTAAACCTTAGTTTTCCCATGCATTAATGAGAATAACTTCTCTAATCATGTAATAAAATGTTTTTAAAGAGCAGAAATAATAGATGAAAATCAGTTATGTCAAGTTTGGTTGATTATTTGAGAAATAGTAATATGAATCAAAACAATATACTTCTAGGTCTCAGCCACTTTGTAGAGGGATTATGGCATGACTTCCCTGGGACCTAGACAGACCCTGAGAGGCCTGTCTTCAAGTATATGGGGAACATATATATATATTTTTAATTTGCTAAGGTTCCAAAATTGAGTCTTATACCTCTCTAGTTGTCAATAGAGAGGTATAATTGATTGGCTGATATATTTTTAGTTACCATTAGATTAATCATTTTACTTTGGATTTGAATATAAGATTTTTGAGTGACTGCTATTCTCAGTAGTTTATCATAATTAAACAACCTATTTCATGCTTAATCAATGTTCTGATTCTGAGAATTTTTGGGTTTGTGGTTCTCATTTTATACAGAGAAAAGTGAACTTTTCAGATGTTAAGTAAAGTGCTAGAAGCTTCTCTGTAGTACATCAGCTGTTGTCACAAATCATTTGTATTCTGAGCAGGTGACTTGCTTGCCATCACTGAATAGAAGGACTGACAAAGTTCTCCTTGAGATTCAGAAAGACAGTTGCATTTCCTGCTAATCAAAAAAACCAAGTCAATTTTATCTTCTCTCTCTAGGAGATACCACTCTATTTAGGTTGTGTTTGTTTGTTTCTCCTAGGTGAACTGTTAGACTGCATATTTGTACACACACACATGTGCACACACACACACACACACACACACACTCACATACACACCATGATGCTATGTGCCTGTGTCTAGCATATAAATCATGGTACCGATTGTGTATTTCAAAAGTGACAGCTGATCCTCAGCACATCGCTCTCACTTCCTCCCATGTACATTTGTAGTTTCCCCGTAGGGAAGTGAAACTGATGATGGTTGGAAGAGATTGAATTTGCTGAAGTGAATTCTGCCAAGTGACTGTTTATGGATGACCTTTGTTGCCTGGGGGAGTAGTGGGAATTACATCTGAAAACTGACAGAATACTGAAAACATCCCATCAAAGTTAGAATCATAGAGCATGAACTTTGTGGGTTTGCTCACCTGACAGTCCTAACCCAGGAATCAAAACACCTGGGTCCATCAGTCTCTCAACATCCACATGTTCTGTACTGTCGAGGTAGCTGGTGCACCACTGTGGGTACTTCCCCTCTTGTGGCTTGTCTTCGCCATGGAACTCTCAAATCCTCAGTCACACTGTATCTTTATATAGTATTCACTTTTTCATCTTTGTTTGGTAGACATATAAGTACTTGCTCACCAGTTGAATGAAACCACATCGTCCTTTGGATGAACTGGAATTATATTTTAAAATGTTTCCAGCTATAAATATTCTGCTTTGAGGCTGCAGCTACTGTTAAGGTTTACCTGGAGTGGACAGTGTGATCAGATCCCTCCTGTCACCAGGTGTCACCAGCAGCCTTTCTAGGGTGTGAGAATGTTCCTCTAGGAAATGAGATCCTCAGGGGTCTGAGTCCTACTGTGCTGAGGTGTCTTTAGGACCCACTGTCCCAATCTCTGCACTTCTCCTACTCTTAGCAACTCAAAGAAGAAAAGCTCTGGTGGACACTTCTTTTCCTACCCAAAGGGATTGAGTTTCATATTTTGAGCAAGTTACACAGAGCACAGAAGCTGGGAGGCATTAAACATTGATGCTTTAACTTCTTTAAACCCAGCACATTTTGAAACAAACCATATCACACCAGTCTCCTGTTTCAAACCCTGAGTGTCCTCCCACTGTGCTGGAGCCAAGCCTTTTGCAAGCCTTTGTGTGGCCTTCAAAGCCTTCCACACTTCTCTGATTCCACTTCTCCCTGACCTCGGCCTGGTCTGGGGCGTCCCATTCTTGCTTCTCCTTGAGACTTTTGTGCGCATCTCTCCTGCTTGGGACTTCTTGCCTGGGAATCTGCCTTAACAACCCCAGGGTTGCCATTCAGATCTCAGCCTAAATATCTTCGCTTCAGTATGCCCACCCTATCCATTGAGTGTCCACACTCAGTATTTCATTTCTTCACATCATTCATCCTATCGGAAATGATCTTGCTCTTCTCCTAGTTCCCCTGCTTATTGTTAGACTCAAACAGGGTTCTCATGCCACAAGAGCAGACAGAGCTTAAATTGTCCTGTTCTCTGTTGTTGCCTCAGAACCTGGAATGCTGCACATGTGGACTTAATGAGGGATAAAAATCTGAAGGTACTTACCTCCTTTGCCCCATTTCTCCACCCTGCATGATGTAAAGCATGTGACCTGGGGCTGGAGCATAGGACTTGGTCCTGGGTTGACTTTGAGGTGAAATTTATGGTCCTACAGAGCTGCCACTTTAGACACAACTGTTGTAAAATCACCTTCCCTTCCCCACCCCCAGGAGTTAAGGAGGTAAATCAGAAATAGAAAAACATCTCAGTAATCAGGTGGTATTTTGTTAACATCAGGACTATGATAACTTTTCACTCTTCATTTCCATCACCAACTGGACCATTGTACTTCTTCAATACCCTTACTTCTTGATATGTCCCATGATCCCACCCATACATAAGAGATCCGATAGAATTATCTCAGACGAGGCCCCTGAGACATGCTTGCGGACTGTCAAGAGGAGCTAGTTCAAGGTGCACTGACAGAGGTTCAAGCAGTCATCAGAATTAACCATCTAGCCTTAATCTTTCCTGATAAAAATGCCTGGAGTTGAAGAGTAGTGTTCTCAGAGTCAGTTTTTTAAAATTCAAATATTTATTGGTACATTATGAATATGGATCATCATCGCATTCAATGTTGAGAGCTTGTACCAGAATATGACACGACTTGATTCTCATTTTTTCCCCTTCCATCACCTACCCAGCAACCCCACAACCTCTATATACATAAGTGGTGTTTCCTTTTATTACCATCACATTATTTTTCCCTTTGTCACTGACCCCTACATCCTGTTAACTTTTAAATATTTTCTATTTCACAATATCTACTATATATACTAGAATTCATTGACATCTTCATTTCCTCATGCCAGAGAAAGATATGATATTTACACATCTGTGACCTATTTATTTCACTTATGAGAATGTCCTGAAGGTATATCCATTTGAGTATAAATGACTCAACCTCATCATTTTTTATTGCAGAGCAATACTCCATTCTATACAAGAACCACATCTTCTTTATCCAGTCTCCAGTTGATGGACATTTTGGTTGTTTCTAAGATTTAGCTATCACAAACTGAGCTGCTATAAACATGGATGCACCTATGTCACTGTGACATGAATCTTTTAATCTTTTAGCAGAGGAATGGCCAGGTCAAATAGGACCTCTAATCCTAGGTTATTTTTAGGAATCTCCACACTGATTTCCACAGAAGTTGTATGAGTCTACACTCCCACCAACAGTGGAGAACGTTCCTTTTTCTCTGCAGCCTCTCCAACATGTGTTGCAAGCCAATTCTGAGATAGCAGCCATTCTTTGTGGAGTAAGATGAAATCTCAGTGTAGTTTTCATCTGCATCTCTCAGATGACCTGTGATGTTGAGCATTTCTTTATATGCTTCTTAGCTGAAAAGTATCTCTTCATTCCTTACACCCATTTTTGAATTGGGTCTTTAAATTTTGGGTGGGCTGATTTTTTAAAGCTCCTTATATATTCTTGATAGTAGCCCTTTGTCTGAGAAACAGCTGGTAAAGATTCTTTCCCATATTGGTGGTTTGCCTTTTTGCTCTGCTGGTGGTTTCCTTTTCTATGTAGAAGATTTGTTAATAGAATGAGATCCCATTTGTTGATTTCTTCTGCATCATGCTATAGAGGTTTTGTTCATAAAGTCTTTCCCTAAGCCAATGACTTCGAGTTTTATCTAACCTGTTTTGCAGCAGGTGTAGCGTTGCTGTTTTAATATTTATGTCTCTAATCCACTTTGATTTTAGCTTGCTACATGGTGACAGAGCTAGGCCTAGCTTTAGTTTTTGCCAAGTTAAAGCCCAGTTTTCCAGCACTATTTGTTAAAGAGGCTATCTTTCTTCCATTGAGGGTTTTTAGCTCCTTTGTCAATGACAAGGTGACTCAGTGTATCTGGAGTTGTTTCTAGATCTTATCTACTCTACTGATATTCAGGTTTGTTACTTTGCCAGTACTATGCAGTTTTTGTCACTGTAGCTTTGTAGTATAGTTCAAGTTGGGGATCATAATACACCCCCTCACCCCCAATCACGTCTTTGTTGCTTAGAATTGCTTTCAATATTCTAGGTCTTTTGTGGTTCCAGATGAATTTTTGGATTATTTTTTTTAGATCTGTGAAATATGCTGTTGAGATTTCAGTCAGGATTGCATTGAGTCTATCGTAGTTGTGGGAATATAGCCATTTTGACAATATTGTTTCTTCCCACCCAGGAGCAAGGTATGTCTTTACCTATCTGATATCTTCTTCTATCTCTTTTTTCAGAGTGCTATTCAGAGTAGAGGTCTTTCACCTCCTTTGTTAGATTGATTCCTAGATAGTTCTTTTTTTTCTTTTTCTTGGATGCTATTGTGAAGGGGCTTGACCCCCCAATTTATTTCTTAGTGGATCTGTTGTTTGCATATACAAAGGCTATTGATTTTTGAGCATTTATCTTGTATCCAGCTACGCTACTAAATTTGGTGATTAAATCTAGCAGATTTTTGGCTCAGTTTTTAGAATCTTCTATATAGAGTATCATATCATCAGCAAACATTGACAATTTAACTTCTTCCTTTCCTGTCTTTGTTCCCTTTATTTCTTTCTCTTGCATAGTTGTAATAATTAATATTTCTAGCACTGTATTGAACAGGAGAGGTGAGAGTGGACATCCTTGTCTTATTCTTGATCTTAGTGTGAAAGGTTTCAGTTTTTGACCATTTAGTATGATGCTCGCTGATGGTTTCTCATAAATATCTTTTATTAGTTTGAGATAGAGTCCATCGGTTCCAATTTTCTGTAGGGTTTTGACTGTGAATGGGTGTTGCATTTGTCAAATGCTTTCTCTGCATCAATTGAGATGACCATATGGTTTCTGTCCTGAGTCTATTGATGTATTACATTTATTGATTTATGTATGTTGAACCATTCTTGCATCCTTACATATGTTGAATCATCCTTGCATCCATGAATTCAACTTGGTCAGGTTGTATGATCTTTTTGATGATTCTCTGTATTCTGTTTCCCAGTACCTTACTGAATATTTTTGCATCAATGTTCATTAGGGAGATTGGCCTGTTCTCTTTTGTGGTTGGGTCTTTCTCTGCTTTTGGAATCAAGGTAATGGTTGTTTCTAGAAATTAATTTGGGAGTACTGCTTCAATTCCTTTCCATTTATTTACACCTGTCCTGTTAACTAGAATGTGGTCTGTTTTGGAGAATGTTCTGTGAGCATCTGACAAGAACGTAAATTCTGAGTTTGTGGGGTAAAATATTCTGTAGGCATCTATTAAGTCTACTTAATAGGCATCTACTAAGAGTTTGGTTCACCTCAAGTATGTCTTTATTGATTTCCTGTCTAGTTGATCTGCCTCTTTGTGACAGTGGGGTATTCTGTTCCCCTACTATTATTGTTGTTTATCTGGCTTTTCATTTCCACTGATGTTTCATATAGTTGGGTGCATTAGAATTTAGTGCATAAATATGTAAGATGTTTATTTCTTTCTCTTGATTGCTCCCTGTACAAAAAGATAGGGTTTTTCTTTGTCTCTCTTTATCAGTTTTGGCTTGAAATCTATTTTATCTGCAAATAAGGTAGCTACTCCCACTTTTTTGCAGTTTCCTGTCACATGGAGAATTGTTTTCCATCCCTTTACTTTCAATCTATGGTGTTCTTTCTCAACTAAGTGTGCTTCTTGTATGCAGCAGACTGTAGGATTTTGCCTCTTGATCCATTCTGCCAGTCTGTATCTCTTAATTGGTGCATCAAATCCATTGACATTAATAGTTATGATGTAGACAGACTTAGAGCTGTCATATTTTCCTGTTCTTTGCTCTTTTATTCTTTGCTTTGCCCTTTTCCCATCAGTTTCTTGTTTGGCCTGATGGGTTGACTCTGTTGAGTCTCATGGGTTTGTAACTTTCCTTATTTTTCTCCAAGATATTCTTTAGAATGTTTTTGGAGGCATGTTTTGTATTTGTGAAGTTTTTCAGGTGTTCTTTCTCATGGAAGTATCTTATTTCCGCCTCTATTTTGAAGGATAGTTTTGCAGAATAGATCAGTCTGTGTTGGAAGTTATTTTTCTCCAAGGCTTGAAACACTTCACTCCAGGCTCTTCTTGCATTGAGTGTTTGGGGTGAAAGTCTCCTGTTATCCTGATGAGCCTCCCTTGGCATGTAATTGTTTTCTTTTCTCTGGCTGCTTTCAGTATTTTGTTCTTTTCTTTCTTTCTTTCTTTCTTTCTTTCTTTTTTTAATATCTGGAACCTTAATAATTATATGCCTAGGTAAAGATTTTTTCATGTTATGGCCATGTGGGGTTCTATATGCTTCATATATTTGTATGTCCAATTCTTTACCTTTGCCTGTGAAGTGTTCTGCCATTATCTCTGTGAACAGGTGTTTTTTGTTGTTGTTGTTGTTTTGGGTTTGTGTGTGTGTGTCTTTTGTATTGTCTCCTGCTTCCTCAGTGACTCCAATCAATCTTATGTTATTCTTCTTTGAATCATCTAGGAGTTGTTGGATTGATTTCTCATGATCTCTTGCCATTTTCCATACATTATGCCTTTCCTGTTTGTTAGCTGTGATCCTGTCTTCTAGGTCTGAAATTTGGACTTCTGCTGTATTCATTCTATTGTGCAAACTTTCACTTTCTTTCTTGATTACCTGGACCTCTACTTGTAGCTATTTAAAAGGTTACACGCTTTTGCTATCTCAGATTCTATCACCTCCCTGATTTCCTCTTTAGCTTTATTAATCATGTTGTTAACTATGTAGTTTCTCTGTTTTCATCTCTATTTAACTAGATCTGCTTTGGTTACCATTTCAGAGAATCCTGGTGAGGAGGCTTCAGACTTCTCCATTTCCCTCCCCTCTATATTACCTGGGGGTAATCTTTGCATCTGAGACTGAATTTTTTCTCATCTCTGAGCTTTTGTCGCTGCTGTTGTTTTTGGGTTTATACCTGCCCTGTTGTCTGGTCATGTTTGTTGCAAGTCTCTTTCTTCCTAATATTTAGGATAATATTTAAGATTCAGTATTTCCTGAGTTGTTCTTCTTGGTTCTCAATGGGCCCTAAACAACCCTAGTTTGGGCACACCATGAAAGGCACTCATACAGAACAGTCAGATCACCTTGGTTAGAAAGAACTAGGTAGTGGAGGCCAGCAAGCCCCAGCCCCAGGTGCAGGTGCCTAATTTGTGCTGCCTGAGGTTCCGGAGGTCTCCCCTGGATCCTGGTAACCTAGAGTGTCCCTGGTTGTCTGGCATGGTTGGGCACGGAGGAAGGCAGGCCCTAGCCCCGGCACTAGTGTCTAATGTTGCCACCTGAGGTTCTGATGGACTCTACTGCACCCCGTTTACCTACAGTGTCCCCGGGTACCCTCGTTGCAGTTACTGTGGAGGCAGGCAGGCCCCAGCCCCATGTGCCCATGTCCCATGGTGCGTCCTGTGGTTCCAGAGGACTCCACTGTGCCCTGTTTACCTAAAGTGTCTAGAGTCATTTCTAATAGAGCAGTTTGTTTGTTTATTTGCATTCCAAGATTACGTCTGTAACTTCTCAGAGTCTTAGTTTGAACTCTTGACAACCTTTGGAGTGTGATGAGCTCTTCCTGCAGGATGGTCTGGGTTTTGTGTGCCCTTGGAGAATGTGACATTGTGGGCCCTGTTGGTTTTTCTGGAGATATCAATTTAGGTCACCAGGGTTCAGACAGCCTCGAGCTGTTATGGAGTAGAGTTTTATGAGAAGAGTTTTATAATGCTAACTAACATCTGTGGGCCAAGCACTTGATGAAGACATCCCCCAGATTGCCTGGCACAGGCTGCTGATTTTGGAAGCTGATTCTTGATGGTAAAATATGTAGTATTTTCTGTTTTTCTCATGTAGTACAGCCACCAAATTTACCATTTCCATTTACAACAGCAGATGAACTGTGTGCATATTTTCTTGTGTCCTTGCAACACACATTTTTGTCAAGTTAGGGGACAAAGCTAATGTCCTTGACTTTTTATTTTTTCCTTCTGTTATATTTTCACATGAGATAAGACATTAAAGAGTTAGAGGGTTTCTCTTTAGAAATTTTTGATGAGAAAATATAAAACTAACTATATGTCCATGCCTGTTGCCTTCAAGTCTGTATTCTTATTTCCTTTTCTCCACTAAACCTTTCTTGCCCACTTAAGATGGTAACCTGTTCCTCTCTCACACTAAATCCCCTTACCTGTGTTTATTTAGTTCACATAGCAGTTGTTACTAACGTACTATATCATTTAGTCATATTTTGTGTTTATCTCCCACTGCTTGAAGATAAATTGTTTTACATCAGTGCCTGGTGCACAGTAACCCTGGATAAATACTTCTTGAATCAACTCTCCTGTGAAGAGAGGCCATGCACCATAGTGACGAAAAGCCTGGGTTTGGGCAGGTAATGATCCTGGAGTTCAATCTCTGCTTTTCTACTTATTAGCTGCTTGTCTTCAGAGAGTAATTTAACCCCTCTAAAATTCTGTTTTCTCATGTATAAAATGAGAATTATACCATTAACCTTGAAGGTGTATTGTGAAGATCAAAGAAGATAATGAGGCAATATAACATTGTAATCAGAGCCTTATATTTCAAGAGTTAGATTCTGGGTATTGCTTCAAGATTGGGCTCTTTCATTACCTTGTGCAGTTCTCAGACCACTTTCTTCATCTGTAAAATGGATATAATACTGTTCCCTGCTTCACAAGGTGGTGGTCAAGATGAAAGGAGAAAATCCCCGTGAAGTGCTTACCATCCAGCTCATAGTAAAGGATGCAAATAATGATGATGATCATGTTTGCAAAGTGCTTGCCTTCATTGTTTGTGCACAGTGCTTGCTTAATAAATGTTAGAGTTGAAACAATCAAAACCAGTTTATTAGAATTGGGAGCTCCTGAACTTGCTATTTTCTTTGTATTCACTCTTCTCCAGGGGGAAAGGCAAATGTCTGAAGTTGTCTTCATGAGCTATTTGTTTCATCTGAAAAGTGGAACAACAGAAAGTTTTATTACACCGCACTCCTTTCTTTGTCCTGTAATCAGTCTGTTCTGTTATGAATTCAAGGTTATTTCTGAATGTTGAATTCAGTTGCCATCAAGGGTCCCTTTCGCTTGATAGTACTAGAGTAGACTTATGTAACCTAGTTTAATCAGCTGGTTTGCAGCTAATGGGATTGGCTTAGGTGATGGTTTGGGGCAGATTATAATGTCGCAAGAGTCCCTTTGGCTTCCACTTCATGCTTATACTCACAAGAGACTAGCACTGAGTCCTCCCACTTTTGGTCCTAGCATGGTGTTTCAGTGTTGTTGAGAACCAGTCTCTCTGACTGCGCAGGTGTGAACTCTGCTGTGGGGCCCTGGCCAAATGACTCAGTGTCACTGTATCTTATTTTCTTCCTTTGCAAATAAACAAATATAAATAATGACTGTATGCAAAGAGCCCCTTCAAAATATTCAATTAATATTAGTTATGTCTTATTTACATAGAAAATTAAAATGTTCTTTTACCATGATATTTTAAGTTTGTGAAGACTTTCTATATGTGAAAGTTCCAGAACTTCAGCTTCTGCCTATAGTGTCCTGTGGGATACTAAAAGCACCTGGTGGAAAATATCTCTGCTTGAAAAGAGCCACAGGTTTCCATCATGCCTTCCAAAAAGTAGTCAAAACTGGAGATTATGTGGAGAGTGTCCCTGAACTGAAGGCATTGTGGGGAAGGGACACCTAGGGAGGAGACTGCTAGCTTAAGTCAAGAAGTCTGGAAGGTGCGTCTTACTTGGTGATCCAGTTATCAATGGGGGCTGATTATAGCTCCAAGTTGACATGGCCCCAGATCTCACAGGTTAGTCTGAGATATAAAAACAATGTCCAACAAATGACTGTACACTGCAAAGTCAGGCTGTTCTATGCATCAGGAGGCATTCCTGCCTAATTTCCCTCTCAAGGAAAGTTAGGTGAGAAGTCACATGATGGGCCAGTTGCTGGCTAAGTGTGGAGCTGGGTAGGGAGAGTGCCAGACCTCAGTTGCTCAAGGGCTCAGGCACGGTGGGCCTGCCACTCAGTCTGAACAGTGCAGTTGGCCTGTTGTGGGACCAGCATGCCCTCCTGTGCCTGCTCCCAGAAGCCCAGGGAGGGTTTGGAGCTGGTAATGCCACCCTTTACTTCTCCATCTTTTATTTATAATTCTTTGGATGGCAAACTTCTTCCTCACGTCTCTATTGAATATTAATACATAAATTTTATTAAAATTTTAAATTTTATTTTTCATAAAAGTAAAAACATATTACTGTTACATAAATCTAAAAGTAGTGTAATTCTTAAGCTGAAAACAACAATATTCTGCTCTAATTCTTTCTAGTATGATCATTTTAAAATTAGCTAAAACCCATAGTTAACATTTGTATTCTTTTGCAGTGTAAGTCTTCATGACAGCCACAAAACATACCATTTACTTCTCCCTCCTGTCCTCCCTTCTTCCCTTGTTTGTATTTTAAATTTCTCTCTGGAGCACACATTGTCCACCCCATCCTCCACATCTTTAAATGAAAAAGAACATTTGAAGCCATAACTGTCATACCTTCACCCCACCTAAGAAAATTAGCAACAGTATGTTAGTACCCTCTAATACTCAGTTCATATTCAAATTTCCCTAATTATCTCGAATATAGTCTTTCATAGTTGATTAATTTAATAAAGATCTAAATGAGGTCCATAAATTTTTGTTATATCCTTTAACTTTCTTTTATTGTACATTCCCTCATACTTCCTTTACTTATAAAATTAATTTTTTTTTGAGAAATCAGATGTAAATTACCCTAAATACCAAACTGGGTTGATGTCTTCTTCAGTTTCCTTTGACTTTTTTTTTCTATATCTTACATTTCCTCAATGTAATGATTACAGATAGAGGCTTGATTAGGACTTAGAGTTTTTTTTTAAGGCAAAAATGCTCCATAGGTGGTACTATATACCCCCTATTTTATTATATTAGAGGGCAACAATATATGACTGTACTACCAATGGTGATTAAATGCTCAGTGGGCTCAGATGGTGGCAGCGTGATCCTTCCATGACTGGGTAGTCCATAAGCTTTTCACATAATGACTTTGGAATCCATTAATGATTGTGGTCTAGATACATTCTTCTATGGTGATCACATTCTATCCTTTCATTGTACATTCTTTCCTGAGCCAGGAAGTACTAATTAGCTAGTTTAACTCTAGAGAGCCATCTTATTTTGCTCATTTCCAAATTGATACCACCCTTAGGTACTATTTAATTATTAACTGTATTTACATCCTTACAGTTACAGTGATTACAATTTTTATTTGAATTTCTCATTGAGTTTTGCTGTTGGCTTTGAAAATATACACGGAAATTAGAAAGCTTTCTTGTTAGTCATGTTAGAATAGCTGTAAAAACAGACTTTTTAAAAATGGCTCTTCCTTTGCTGAATGATGCCTTCTTTCTTCAAGGATAAGGAAACTCTGGAGTCTAATGGAGTCTCTCTGGCCTGTGAGAGAACTGGAGAGAAGCCATTTGGATAGACACTGTTGACATAAGATCATCTGGAGGATGGTTTGGTTGTTTTATTTTAGTTTTTATTCTCCTACTTTGCTAAGAAGTCTTTCATAAAGACTTTTCTTAATCTCTGTAACATATGAACTAGGACTCTTCTTTTTCCCCAGTAATAGGGCCTGATAACTTTTTTGATGTATTTTAGAAGAATTTAGCTTTTAAATACAGTTTGAAACACGGCTCCTTTGTGTGCATATGTGCGTGCTAGCGCGCGCACACACACACATGCACACACTCTCTCTCACACACACTTACTTTCTCACTTTCTCTCTCTCTCTCTCTCTCTCTCTCTCTCTCTCTCCATTGACTCTCTCGGCTGACTTTAATTTATAAGAACCTATCCAGTAGAGAAACCAGCTTCAGGGGCTGGAGGAAATTAAGGAGGTGAAGCATCATGCTTCTCCTTCCCAAAAAGAGGGAAGTCCTTCCCAGTGTCTCTCAGCTGAGACTTGTTCCTGTGCTTTTCCAAATGTTCTCTTTAGAGACTGCTGAATTCTTAATATGAATGTCTGTTCTGCAGTTGAAAAAGAAACAGATGGGCCACTTAGTTAGCAACTTCTAGCCTTTGAGGATCTCTTCTGAAATGCTGTCTAGGGCCCAGTTCATGTAATGTTGGTGCTTCTTCTGCTACTTGGAATGACCTTCCTCATAACTCTTAGTGTCTAAAGTGTGCCCTCCACTCAAGTCCTAGCTGAACAGTCCCTCAGTCTTGCTATCTCATCCCACCCTCAGGGTTCTTGAAGCTCTCTTTTTACTTCTCCTATGACAAGAATTATTTGTTCCCCTTGGTTGTGTTCATTGGTACTGTTTTTTTAATAGAAAAAGAGTCTATATTTTACCACAATAAGTATTTAACAGTTTAAATTTTGATAATTAAATGACATGGTAACTTTGGTTTTGTCCAATATTTATATTTAATATTTCAACTGTGCTTTAGAAAGCTATATGAGAATCTGTCAGATATAAAGCCTCATCTGTTCAGGAAGGAGAAGTAAAGAATGTGTAGGGTGTTAACTGAGACCTGGTATCAGAAGAACTGGTTTTAAGACCCACGTGCATCACTTCAGAGTCACCGATTTAGAGCACGTGCCTTTCAGGGGAGGCCCTTCCTGATAACACAAAGACCATAATCAAACTTTCCTGTCAAGCTTACTTGAGACTTAGTTCATCAGAAAGTTGAGACTTAGTGCATTAGAAAGAAGGAAGAGAAGAAAAAGCTGGTATCGATTTCTGAACAGCGATGGATGGCACACAGATGAGACCTTTGGTTCTCAGAGCCCTCCAGGGTGGCACTGCGGGGAAGGAAGGTCATGAGGACTCGGACCACAAAAACATGACATGGGATGAAGAAAGAAGTCCTAACTGTATGTACTCTTTATCCTCTGCAATCTGACCCTGACCCTGCCTCATGCCAGAGATGGCTGTCTCTGTTTTCTTGCTTCTACTGCCCTCTCTTGATGACTCATTGACTGAGCAGTAAGTGGGACCACTCAAGAATAGACCATAACCAATGGGCCTCTCATTGACAATGGAGAAGGAACTACCTTCAGTGAGAGAATGGGTCTACTACCATCTTCAGACCTACATAGAGAAAATGATAAAGCCAAGATCCAGTCCTGTTGGACGTGACAGTTCACAAGCAACTCATCCTTCAGGGAAAAAGGCCAGATTTCTCAAGGCGGTTTCTCTTTCATTGATGGCCTCTTTGGGGGTGGTATATTCCTTTTCAAGGTCAAGTGATGTGAAGACCATGGGAAACAGAGACAGACCTGCGACCATGAATATTCTGTAGAGGTTATGCAAGGCATCTTTCCTCTGATGTGGAAAGACATGCAGTACCTTCCTTCTTGCTGATGAAAGGAGGTTCAGATGAAATTTTACCCTTGCTCAAAAGTATGGATGATATACTTAAATAGAGCTCCAGTGTTCTAAACCAATGTAAAGGATTCCTCCCTCTGACCAAGTTATTTCAAAGGTTACCTTGTGTTCTGCTGACTCTTGCCTACCAATGGAGCAGTTCCCCACAACTCTTAGCACCTTGCTTTTTTCTCCTTGCTAGTACTAGTTATCCTAGAGAAAAAGTTACCTGGATAAAAAAATGCACACAAGAAGTCTGGAGATTTAGCTCAGAAGTGAAGTGTTGTACCTGCCTGTCAAGGGCAAGGTCCTCAGTTCAATCCCTGATACCAAAAGTAAAAAATATACACAAGAACAGGAATTATGCTATTTTCAATATTGTCTTTTTCATTTTCCCCAAGCAGAACTCTAAATGCCACAATAGTTTTCCTTGCACCATACTTAACTAGTTGTTAAAAAGTGATTTTTGTTATCACATAGTGTTGCCACTGGCTACAAAGTCAGAAAGTTACTTAATATCTTTATCCTTGAAGTGGAGGAATAATATTACCTTCCACATAGGGGTGTGATGAGGATTAAAGAAGAGCTTGATTGATTGATTGCAGTGCTGGGGACTGAACCCAAGGCCTCATGCATGCAACACAGGCATTCTACCACTGAACTACATTCGCAGTCCCTTCAAGGAGCTTATCTACATAAAACCATGACCGTGATGGTTGGAACACAGGAGTGCTCAGAAAATGTTAGTTTTCTTCCTCTAGGCTCTTCAGCTTTTATACTCATCAAATAGCATTTTTTAGAAATTCTAGTAAGATGAGTATTTTAACTGCGTCTATAGAGTACAGCAGACCTCACGAGAAACCAGCACTAATAAATAGCAGATCACTTGTGGGATTTTTGTTTGCATTCCTGAGCTTGCTCTCCTGGTGAGATAGGAAATCTTTAATAAGACGTTTTCTAAATAATGTTGCATGTGAACTGGGGGTTTTTCTTTTCCTCTATGTTCTCCTAAATACTGGCCATTTCAAGAGGTTTCTTTTCATTTTTTTTCCTTCTGCTTTCCTGCTCTCAGTGCATTCCACAAAGAGCTTATTCCTCTACTGGTTACTGATTGATGGTTCTACATTGTATGCCCTTTAATTTTGCAATAAGCCAACAAGAACTTGAGACCACAAACTTAGAGACTGGACTTACTTATGTGACTGGATTCACTGGAGCAACAGGCAGTCTATCATTTCAGTGTGGTCCTTGGGAGGGCAGGAGGAGTCCATGAGAAGAGACACTGTGTTGTCACTAACCACACAGACAGAGGAGCTTGTTTGTCCTCCCATTCCAAAGCAACAAGGCTCTGCTCAGAAGAGAATCATCTCAGAAATAATCCCTTCCCAGGCCTCAATGGGAGCAGGAAGTCTTCTACAGCAGTTCCAGGATTCTGAATTCGGTGGGACGGGGGGAAATGGAGAGTTGTTACCCACAGCTTCTGTGTCCCCTTCTTCACAGGGATCATGGTTTACTATAAAAGGAGCTCAAAAAAGGAATGCAGAAATGACCCTAAGCATTCACTGTTGCCAGTCCTTTCAGGCCTGGCCTCTTGACTAGATGACTTCAAAGAACAGTGACAAACCCCTGACCCTAATCTCCATTCCAGCCCTTTCTCAGCATAAGGCTGAGTGCTCTCCTAGCTACTTCAGGAGTTGGATTATAAACATACTAAGAATCAGTTATTTTTTCTTATTTAGCACTGCCATCATACATGGTAAAACTTGGGGAAATATGTCATTTCACATTGGAAAACAGGAACTTAAATGATTCAAGAGGATCCCACGTAAACTAAAGATAGCCTTGCAGGATGTTTAAAAACATAAATTCTATTACCACTTATACTTAAGAATTGCTTCATATCCAGTGCTACTCTCTGTGGGTTGACTGAAGCTGAGAAGACAAATGCCCAATGGAATTTGTCCCAGCTGTGAGCTCCCATTACAGATCCCAGGGTTGTTTGTGGCTCTGCCACAGTTAACCAGCTAACTGCCTGTTCTTATTCTGTTCTCAGGTGACAGATTTTCTTCTGAAACTCTTGTCATCACATTTTAGCAGAAGTGAAAATATTAGCAGAGTGGTTAGTGGCCAGGACAGAAATAGAATCAAGGAATCCATATCCTTTCCCTCCCCATACCTGCCAGAGCGTGGTTCCTCCGCAGCCTGCAGACTCGGTGTTTCCAGCACTGCCAAACACTTCTAACAGTTGAGTCATTTCTCTTCACTACTGAAAAGTTGTTTTATTCGTAAATATTTTGTACAATTTTCCTCTATATGTGATCTTGCATTATACAGCATGGGACCTGGTCAGTCTGATACGAACACATGGCCTACTCTGAAGAAATTAATTATCAAATACTCATGAGGCCATGAGTCTTTGTGTAGGGAACCTTAATGTGGCAGAACCAGTATGGACCAGACAGTCAGATAGGCTTGACTTGAATCTGCTTTTCTCACATGACAACTATTTGATCTTAGAAAATTGCTCAATTTATCTGAACCTGTTTCTCACCTTCAGAGCTAGAGCAGTGATGTTTGCCTTGCTGAGCTGTCAATGGGAAATGACCTCATCTGTGCTGAATACTTGGTGTAGGTTCTGATACACAGGAAGTGCTCAACCAATGCTAGTGCCTTCCCTTCTCCTTTAGAATAGAGTCTGAGATTCAGAAGTATATAAAATCTACAAATAGCATGTTATATAATTAGAGAAAAATTCTTGTAATAAATTACTTGGTACTGAGGCTAGTGTAGGAGCATTAAGAACTGAGAGATTAGTTGGGACTGGAATAATTAGGAAAAAAGTTGCAAAGGAGGTAGGGTTGGACTGATCCCTGAAAAACTTAAAGAATAAAGGGGGACATTACAGACTACGGTATTTGGGATGGAGATGAAAGTCAGAGGAAATCACCATGAGTCATACAAAAGCTCAAATGAGATCGTCACAACAGAGGTCGTGTTTGTTAGGTGCCTATTAGATGTCAGGCACTGTTCTAACTGCTTCACCTGCCGACTCATTTATCCCACAATAGCTTCATGTGTAGTTATCCTGGAAAGATTCAGCCAATGTGGAGCAAATGTCCCTCACCCTCTAGCAACTCTGAGGCAGGGTTCCAGGTAGCCGTTTACAAACCTGTTCATTATCTGCCATGGTGGGACTCTCCTGTGAGATGTGCACTTGGCCAACACATGTGTTCTAATGGGCCTACAGCATGTGACTGGGAGTTGGCTTGCTAGTGATTATGATGGAGGAACTCTGCTAAGGGCCTTGCTCTGGAAGGAAGCCTGTCCCCACTCACTGGGTAAATATTTGGCTGTTTAATGTATTTGTTCTGAACTTATCTTCTTGTGTCTCTCCTATGTTGACTGAGTTTAATTGTAGGTTATTATTGTTTGTCTATATCAATGTCACTTAAGTAAGGGCACAGATAACCTTATTTCACGCCCCCTTAAAAATAACACCTTATACAATATCCTTTTCTTGAGAACATCAAACAAATAATTTTTGTACAAGACCATATCTGATGTGGCTGCTGAGTTGGGAATTTATACTGAGGCAGACCTTTTGACCTTCTTTGAATAGATAGTGAATGACCTTTGATCCTATTTATGCCACAGATTGTCTGGAGATAAAATTAATTATACCTGTGGGGTTGATGAGTTTGGACTTGGTGGCTGTGATGTAATTTGTGCTGGTAGTGTAAGCACACAAAGAGGCAGACCAGCATCAGCTCACCCTCTGTGGAAGGCTCTCCGAGGCTGTGAGACCAGAGGCTTCTCTATACTCTGGCTTCTCTCACCATAAACTACTGTAAGAGGGGATCAAAGTTGGTATATGTCAAGTTGGACTCCCCAAGAGCTGTATTTTCAGACCCCAGGGAGCAAGTGACTCAACAGAACTTTTCTTGGTTTCAAATAAGTCTGAGGGGAAATCAGTTAATATCAGCTGTCTCTAATGGGCTGATCACAAAGCTCTGTCTTTCTAATCCTCCTTGCAAATCAAAGGGAGGGGAATCCCCAGTGCACAGGCGTACACGTGAATAGAAAGCACCACGAGTATCAAAAACACCTAGAAAAGGTCAGCAGAAACTAGGGGGCTGTTGGAAATTCACCTCCCCTGCCTTTCTGTGTGGTTCAGCGGGCAGGAGTGAGGGTGTGGGTGAAGACGACCAAACAAACTTCACCCAAAAGCAGCTCAGCCACCAAACATGCGTAGTGCAGCTGGGAGGAAAGTTCCTTCCACACCTGTGTGAACCTCAGATCATCTGACAATTGGCCTTGTTCTCTATGCTCTGGCTGGCCAGACGATCTTGGCCTCGTGCTAAATGCAAGATTGCACATAGTTGGCAAATGCACCTAGGGAGCCCATGGGCTGCCTTGTTGCAGCATTACTTCCTGCTGCGGCTCTGAGATCAGTGAGAAGGTGCCACCAGGGCCGGGCTAAGGGTGAAAGCAGCACAACAGGCTGCTACTTGTGAGCTCCTCACAACCGCGGCTGCACTGGGGACTCAGAACCAACAAGTACATGCTGATCTCAGCCCAGGAAGCGGGGGCCCAGGCAACAGCACAGACAGCACAATGAGTCTACCCTTGCCTGTGGCCACAGCACTACAGCTGCTGGCCCAGGATCTTCCTCCAGGGTACCAGGCGAAGTATGTCAAAGAGAAAGCCTCCCCGTTGTGCCATACAGGTCTTATCCTGTGAGCTAGCTTTGTCTAAGCAGACGCGTTCTACTCAAAGCATTTCCTCTGAACTCAGAGGTTGAAGCAATGGCAGTAAAGGAATGCAAGTGACCATCCTCTTTGAGAGTGGGTGACAATGTGTGTGTGTGTGTGTGTGTGTGTGTGTGTGTGTGTTTTCCAGGCAGCAGGATTCTCAGTCTTCTTGATTTCACAGGGAAACCTACAGCAGAGATTTCTCCTCCTGATTAACAATAAAAGGCTTACATTTTATTAAGATTGAAAGTATTCTCACTATAAACACAAATTATGTCCAGTTATGGCTGTCACCCTCTCCCTCCTCTCTGCCTTAACTGTTGATGCTTAGTTCTGAGTAGGACAGCTTTCTTAAGATTTGAGATGGTAAGAACTACTGACTTTGATAGACTTTTGAGTGCAATACTAGTATAGTGCAAGGTGGATCATTTTTGTGAGCAGTCATATTCTTTCTTTTCTTTACTCTTACAGCTTCAACACTTTAGGGTTCAGAAGGATAAGGAGCATTTCTCAGAATCGTACAGCAGATTAGTGATAGAGCCAGAAATTTTTTTAAAATACTGCTGCTCAACTTCCACACCCATGTTTTCTTTAAGCCAAATTGAAGTGTTGGCCTTCTACTACAAATATTTCAAAAGGAAAATCCCCCCCACAGTCTTTCAGATTTTCCCAGAAAGCAATTTTTGTGAAGAACTTCTTAGCAGAAATAGGCTGAAATGCTAAAACTTTATCAGTTCTTTATTCTGTAACTGACAGATGATACTCTCTGAGTTGAGGCAAAACATTTTTTTTTTTCATCATGGAACGATTTATAATATTCCAGAGGTTGGCAAAACTAAGCTAGCGAATAGTAAAACCAGATTTGTTTTTGTGATGCTCAAATTCCAGAATATTTGATCTGATTTTTCCTCAAACAGATACTGGATATCTCTTTTCTGAAGCAGGAAGTCGGCAGGAGAGTAGGAGAATAAGTACAGCCTGAGTCTGGGAACCTGGTCCTCTAGACCTGCTTGGGGGCAGGAGTGCTGCCCTGTCTGCATCCCTCCCATTTGGCCTACTTCCTTCTCTCCTCTCTTCCTCCTGTCTCCCTCTCACAGTGTCTAGTTGGGCCAGACACCGCCATGGTTGGGATACAAGAGGAGAGCATGATGGAAACCACTCCAGGGCCTTTATTTTAAGGCTTGATGATGAAAGGATCCAATAAACCTGAACAGTTTCTCACAGGGAAGTTCCAGCCCCTGTCTACTTACGAGCAAGGCATTCAGTAATCTTAAGAGTCAGGATTAAAACACAATCTGACTTATCCAAGGCATCTGTTTGGATGGAGAGGCTAGGTCACTGTCATGTCCAGCAATTAGGATAATTTTAGATTCCAAAAATAACATGCAGATGTCCCATTTTTAGTACAGAAAGGAAGAAAGATTATCTCTAAGACTGATAAGAAGTAGCACTTCATCTTGAAAGTGCTAGACTAAGCCCTAGGCCGGTGGTGGGTGAGTAGTGTCCACACCCATAGTTCTTTTCACAGTTTTCCTTTGGCTGGCCCTCATACCCAGTGTCTGCCTATCCACCTGGGAGCTGAAAGTGTACTGACAATCACTGCACTCAACCCTGCTGGCCCAGTTAAAGTGATTGTGAAATGTCTCTGGTTCCTGTGTTGGGTTGAGCTGGTTTCTGCAGCGAGTGGCTAGGAATAGGAAGTAGTGTTCTTAAGGGTACAGAAATGCCCCTGGGACGCCTGAGGTTGCCTCATGGTCACGCTAGCCAGCCTATCCAGTAAAGTTTAAGTATTCATAAGTTCCATGAAGAGCTTTCATTTCCAGGCTTCCTGTGGCCTCAGAAATGACAAGTCATACATATCAAGGGCCACTGAAAATCACCAGAAATATTGACAGAATTTATGTAGACTCATCTCACACACTTGACTTTTCTAGAAACTGAAGCTACCATTCAGTTTATGGTTTTTAATCAGTGTCACATGATTGGGTGTCCTACAACTTAGCATTCTGATTATCTTTTAGTGTATTTTTGAATGTTAGATCCCTTTGTGACTTTTATAGACTGAGTTCTCCAGGCTAGAATTTCAAGGCTTGGCAAAGTCACCTGTTGGGGGCATGGTCTGGAAGTTCTTTTCTCTTCTCTTTTGCCTGGTGTTGTTTTAGGAAGGAGAGCAAGCAGGAGGTCTTCATGGCACTGTTCTCGTCTGAGATATTGACCTCAAGTAGGTGACCCTAGTTCACTCAGCGAGACATAGGGATTACAAAGTAGCTGGTCTCAAAGAAAGCTAAATAGGGTTCTTAAAAATCTGAATTGTAGATTTTGAATTATCACTTTTGTTGACCATAAATATTTCTTCTGCTGACCAAATAGGACCATATAGCATATCCCAAAGCTTTCCCCGCCAACCACATACTCTCTATTCTCTGTTTTCTTCTAAGCGCCAAGTAAAAGGAGCTTCTATCAAAGGCTCTGATTTTAGATCTAGAAGTTGTCCACTCTGTTTACTTCAAGGTTGTTCCATTTTCTCTTCTGTCTATTACATGCCAGTAGTAGTGGTGGCATGGTACAGCCTAGATATACTCTTGTCATAGCATAGGACTGGGTCATCTGGAGGCAAGAAGGATCTGTGCCAGACACGTAGAGTAGGGAGGAGACTGATCCAGTCCCTTACCCTGAGGAGTGATGACTGACACATTTTGCTCCCATTTCCTTAGCTCAAAGTATCTGCTATCTTGAGCTTTCTTTGTTTGAGCTTTCTTGTTTAATATGTAGTGGAAATGTGTCATTTGTGCATGCATGCATGTGTGTATGTATCTGTGTGTGTGCATGTGTGCTGGATTTTCATATACAGGACACTTTGCCTTCTGATGAAAATCACAATATTTTCTTCGCCATCTTCTTTATCAGTTTATCTTAGCTTAGCTTTCACTGGTTCCTGTGCTTTCATCTCTTCTCTTTCTCTCCCTCCCTCCTTTCTTCTCTCTCTCTCTCTCTCTCTCTCTCTCTCTCCAGCATCTCACTTTCATAGTTTAGGCTGGCCCTGAGCTCAGCCTTGAATTCACAGCAATCCTCCTGCCTCTGCCCCCAAGTTCTGGGATTACAAATGTGAACCACCACACCTAGCACTGTGCTATGTGGTTCTGATTGCTGGTGGTCATGAGTTTCCACACTCGGCATTGCTGTATGTGGTTAGCAGGGTTGAACCTGGGCCCTTGCACTTGCAGGCACCTGAACCACTGGGCTAACTCCCCAGCCTTCCCATCTTCCTTCCTTCCTTCCTTCCTTCCTTCCTTCCTTCCTTCCTTCCTTTCTTTCTTTCTTTCTTTCTTTCTCTCTTTTCTTCTTTCTTTCTTTCTCTCTCCTTCCTTCCATCTTTTTCTTTCTTTATTTATTTCTTTTCTTATTTTTTGAGACAAGATCTTGCTTTGTAGTTCAGGCTGGTCTTGAATTCACAATGAGCCCAGGCTAGCCTCAAACTGGCAGCAATCTCCACCTCTACCTCCTGTCCATCTCTTTTCTTATGAGTTCTTCTGTCTACAACAGCAGGACCTTTTGGCTCATTTATAAATCTTTACCTTAAGTTTATTTTTTTAATAAATCTTAATTGTTACCTTAAATTTACTGTAGATATTGTACCACAGAACACAGAGTGATTAAATAGGACACATTTAGAGAAGCTAAATAATCCAAGGAAATATTTGGGACTCAGGGACATGGTCTTTGAAAGAGGAAATCTTCCCCATTTTGACTTGGGAGGGAAGCTTTAATGACAGGACTCAGGGCTCTGCAACACTCTGGGAGCAGACATTCCATGTATAAGTGTAACTCTTCAATCATCCTGAGCCAAGAGCACAGTGCAGGGAGGCCTTGAGAGGAAGTGGTCTCCCCATCAGAAGTGAAGTTGCCACAGTTGTTTCTCTGTATAATTTGTAGGACTTGTTATTTCCCCAGAAGGTGGATGGTATTCTTTCTGATGAACAAACTTTAATCTAGGTTCTTTTTCCTCATAGCTTCAGATGTAATAATGACCATTAAAAATATACATCTTTCCTTTTCCCCAAGAGTCCTACTCTGGCCTTTGGATTTATAGTCAATGATAGTGGAAGTGTATTTTGTTTTCAAGTATACATACTTTGAGGGAAATGGCAAAAAGGCAGGTGCCATTTCAATTAATAGTTTATTGCTTTTGAAGATATAAAATTTGTTCTTTGAGGTATGGCCTACACTGAAGGGAATCAGTCCTCTATTTATAATTGTTCAAGATGAGCAAATATTTTCTTTTTAAAAAATTGATACATAAAAATGTAAAATTGTACATCTTCATGGAGCACCATGGAATGTTGAGAATCGGCCTTCTGAACAAGCAGGCCACTGGTCAGCAATAACTGGTGACAGTGATGGGGTCATATACATCTCAGACTGAGTGGTGTGCTACGTCCTTAGAGGAGATATTCAGTTTAATTCTTGCAACTGAGTTAAGTGTTAATGCACTTAGAAAAGTTATGATGCTTGCCCAATGCCATGATGTGGTAGGACGAAGGATTTGAACTCAGGTCTGTGTGCCTCCAAAGCCCTTGTCCTTACCACTGTGTAAACTGCTCTTGTGCAGATTTAGTACCAGACATCAGAAGCCCCAGATTTTCCAGTGGAGGAAAGCGTAGGAAAGCCCCTCTGACGTGTTAGTCAGAGCTCATTTCAGAAAGCAGGCAGTGTTAAGACTGTTTACAACTTGTCATGGTATTTTATGTTTATTTTAAGAGCGCCGTTTTTATGTCTCCAGATTGTCTCAGAGGAAAACATATCTACAGTCTTCTGCCCAAGTCATGATTATTTGTAATCAATGCTTTTGGAAATGTTCCATTCTATCGTATTGCTGAGCACAGATTTAGAAACCACACAATCCACTAAGATGATGTGATTAGAGAACTCCAGAATTTTGGTGTTGCATATCCATTCAATGATTTGGCTTTAAGAATCATAATAAAAAAGGAGAAGATTACTAGCAAAACCACTTATGAGTTCATTCTTTTGCCATTGGAGAGTGAAATGTTTTCTTCTGCATTAACTCTTCCATTGGAAGCAGAAAGGAAGGTATTTTTCTTTTCTTTTTCTTTTCTTTCTTTTCCAGAGGTACTGAGGATCAGACCTGTTTTCTCACGCATGCTACACAAGTGCTGTACCACAGAGCTACCACAATTTACAACTCTTTTGAAATCAGATTGCACAATATATTATTTCATTATTTCTGTACAATGCAAACATCATCTCAGAACAAGTTTTCATATAAAACTGATAAAAAACTGAAAAACTGATAAATACTGAAAATTGATAAAAACCGAAAAAAAATTATTTTTTTTATTATCTTTATTGGTACATTAAATATACACATCATGATTGCACTCCATAATGGGGATTTGTACCAGTATAAGACACAACTTAATTCTCATTTTTTCCCATAGCCCCACCCACCCTACCACCCCCCCATATATATAAAATTTGTTTCCTTACTTTTTTGTTACAATCTCCACATTGAAAAAATTATTTTTTTTAGTCAGTCCCTTATTGTGTAGCTTATAAGTTTCTAGAGGACGTGCAGTACCTTTACCTCTTAATGTCCCCCATGTATGGTGACATGCTTTGCACAATAGGTACTGTATTCAGTAAATGTTTTTCTTATGCTGCTAACCACATCACTGGAGTTTATTCTCACCAAGCCATTGTATAGAAGACATCATATTAGAATGATATATACAAAACCATTTTATAGTGGCATAATCTTGGAAGCAACCCATATGTCCATCAACAGGTTAATGGGTAAAATGTAGTATACAGTGGAACAATACTCTGTCATAAAGGATAACCTTAAACTTAAATTTGTAGGAAAATGGATACACCTTGAGACCATAATGTTAAATGAAATAAATCAGACACAGGCTTAAATATGAGAAACACATGGTTTATCTGATATGAGAAACTCAAAATATAAAGAAAGAGCAGGGAAGTGGGTCTTTTTTCAGATGGAAAGGGAATCAGGAGACAGGACTGGGCAATAGCCAAGGTCATTGACTCAGAATCTTCAATCCACACAACTCAAAATTTGGAATTACTGGGAGCAAGCCAAAGAATTCTTCAAAAACTGTTTCAAGGCCAATACTGTTTAGTACATAAATGCAAAACAAATCCTGTGCCAGTGGTTTTCTGTTATTAAGGGTTTTCTCCTGTGTACGCTCTGTGGAATTGCAAAGGTTTTGCAGGCAAGGGAGAAATAATATCCAAGTCACATAATGTTTATTTGGCTGGCATTTATTCCTTTCTAGAGGAAAACCAAGTGCAGATTTTAGTTTTAGGATACAGCATTTATAAAATTAACATAATTTTTAATGTAGTGACAGCTGTTTAGTGTTCTATTTGATGAAGCATGCTGATTTCTGTGCCTACTGTGCTTCTCAAACAGTTGTCTCAGGGGTGCAGACTTGGAAAATGAATGTGACACTGACCACCCCAAGCAGAATGGCATTGTCTTGCTTTGGTAGATTTTTTATATCTTTCAATCAGTTTTTTTAGTTTTTATGGTAGGTCCCAATATTACAAATGAATACCCAAATATTTGAAGCTTAAATTTCTAGAACAGCAGGTGGGAGGTTTTTATTTAACATATTTTATTTTGTGATATGATGTCAATTTTATATGGGCAAATTAATTATTAATCATAAACATGTAATTCCTCATGATTTACTATGTGAGATGACTACTACGCAGTATCTAGCAGTATATTCTGTCTGGTGTAGATCTGATTGGCTTGTATTTCCCAAGAATGAGAAGACTATGTCCTTGAGCCTCGTCACCACCTAGCTATGATCTTCAAAGCTTCTCAACAGGTTTCCTCTAACTCATCAGCTGTGATCTCCCTCTTAAAGGATCTTTGGTCCAGACTACCAGATCAAGTCTTCAGATTTTTAAGCATAAAACTAAATTGAGGATGCTTCTTCCAGGAACAGAGATTCAGAGGCTGTTTCCTATTAAAGGTCATACAGTGGACTTGCAGCAATGGGTAGGTCTGTATCTTAGGTGGGGCAGCTGCTGGTGAACCGTGTAGCATTGGTATCTTTAGCATGGCATCCACCTGAGCTCTGCATCCATTATCTCAAAAGGGAATATGGTTCTTGGAAAAGCACAGTAGAAAACTCAAAAGTGTGTTGTGTTGTGTATTTTCCCTGCTCTTGGCTCATCTAAGTATTTCATCTTTTGATAGTTAAGAAAAGTACTTGAAAATTTGAAACATCTGAGTAAATTAAAGTAGACTTCTTTTGTATTATCTGAAGTTCTGAAAATGTGTTTGCAAATAATGAATCATTATCATTTGAACTCATTGTATGTTTTAAAAAACTATGTTGTAGGAAAGCACAGAGAGACCAGGGACAGAATTTATTTATTTACTCAGTATATGAATCTTGATTTTAACTGATAGAAATCAGCTCAGTTTCTGAGCATCATGATATATGTAGAATAAAACAAAATTAATCATGCACATAAGTAATATATTAAATCTAGATAATAGCTCATAGAAATTTTCAGTAGTGAAAATATGTCAAATCAGAACCATCCCTAGACAGACTTCCCTCCCTCTTTTTCCTCTTTAGCTCTTTGCTTTAGATCTCCTTAAGACACTCAGCCCTGGAGCTGCCTTCTCTCTCTGCCAAAGATGTTTTTTTTCTGTTTGTCCTCAACTCAGGCTTCATTTTTCACTGGAGCTTATTGATGCCATCATTCATCTCTTTAGATCAAGGACAAGTGTTGGCTCTGGTAAAAGCTTATCCGGTCTAAACTGTACTCACCCGAGAACAGGAAAAAATCAAGAAATTGGTCTCTGTCATCAAGATATGTACACTACAACTGTGCCCTTTCTAACCTCTGCCTAACACGTCATTTGTTTGCTTAAGGTTGGCTATCATCAGGGGCTCTTGAATCCAAGACTTCACTATAGGAAGAAAGTTCAGGGCCCATGCACCTGTCTCTACCTCTGTAGTTCTGTGCCTACAGATCTTTAGGTGAATAAGAAGCAGAATAAAACTTGCTTAGTCTGGGAAAGTTACCTAAATTTCTCTATGCTTAGAAGAGTGTGACAGGCTGAGGCCAAAGCGGTTTTCCTTGTCTTTCCTCATTGAATCAGAGACAGCCAGCACCATGTCTGTGCTTATTATCTTTCCAACCCCCTTATCGTTGCCCAGGGAGAGAGAAGTGGGTAGTACTCCCCTTGCCACATATCCAGTTGCTTGAGAACCCAGAAGTGTTCACTGTTATTTCAGGGCAGGTAGCATGACAATGTGTACCAGGTATTCTAATGGTGGCCATGCTCTCTCTGTCCAGTGGATCAGCTACTTGCCCCTTGGAGAGGATTAAGTACAAGCTGGAGTGATAGGCTACATGTATTCCCTCCAGCCTTTCTGACTGGAAAAAAGCTAGAAAATCCCTCTTTCCTAACAGAACCTCAGTTATTAGAAAATTCTAACTATCTGAGCTAAAAGTGTGTCCCACTATTTCTGTTGAGTAGACCTGTTGGTGGTCCATGGTGTCTTGCTTTTGCATGGCTACCCTCACACAGCAGGGTTCACCCCTTTCCTACGTTTACATGGCCCAAACTCACTCTGCAGAGCCTGTTCCTTTTCCTACTTTTAATAAAACTTTGCTGTGGCTTAAAAAAAAAAGGACTGTAGATTGTTACCTCTTTTATTAACTAATTGCATATCAGGTTTCCCTTGTGAGCAATGCAGATTCTGGGCATCATAATTCGGTGTTTCTTTTGTGCGTAAGCATTTTAAAATTTAATGTAAAAAAATCCAAAGATTCATATCATAGTAACATGTGTGTACCCATGTTTATAGAAGCTCAGTTTGTGATAGCTAAATCTTGGAAATAACCAAAATGTCCATCAACTGGAGACTAGATAAAGAAGATGTGGTTTTTTTAGAGAATGGAATATAATTCTGTCATTAAAAATGATAAGATTGAGTCATTCATGCTCAAATGGATGTACCTTCAGGGTATCCTCATAAGTGAAATAGGAAGGTCACAGATGTGTAAATATCTTATCTTTTCTTTGGTATGAGGAAATGAAGATGCAAATGAGTTGTATATATAGTTGATATTGTGAAATAGAAAATATTTAAAAGGAAAGATAGTGTAGGGGTAAATAACAAGGAGAAAAAGAATGTGATAGTAATAAAAAAAGGAAACAAAGCTTATGTATATAGGGGGTGGGGGTTGCAGGGTGGGTCAGAGAAGGGAAAAAATGAGAATCAGGTCATGTCATATTCTGGTACAAGCTCTCAATGTTGAATGCGATGATGTGTATTCATAATGTACCAATAGAGATTTGAATTTTTTAAAAAAATCCTTAAGACTTAACTGGTTTATGACATTAGATAGATACTGTGAATTATACATTACACGGATTAACACACATGCACAATCAAAGCAATCAGTTGGTTGAACTAACAGGGCTCCGGATTTGAGATTGTGGTCCTGAGTATCTGAGAATCATGTGCGTGCACGTATGTACTATGTGATAGAGGTGCTTTGTTCCTGCAGCTGGAAACAGAAGTAGCCATTCATTGACCATTTAGGAGAGGAAGTGTCAGCTGCACTTTCCGTACTGGCATTCTACTCACAGTTTGTGGATCTGAGGAATTGCATTTGTCGTATCGAAATGGATGCTATGATAAAGTAACATTCTCAGAATTTCGTGCTGAAATCAGTTCTGTAATTTCTGGTTGTCTTCATACTGTCTGTATTGAAAGAATGTCCCAGACTTTCCTGTATTTGGATAATTAAGTATAGTTTACTGAAGGATACGAGAGAATGTGTCTTCCAAAGGGAATTTGAAATCAATTTGATTGGTATTTTGAAACCTCTGAACATGTCAATATTCAAACAAAGTGTTATCTCAAAGTTTTCTGCTCAGGCATGCAATTAATGGAACACTTCTGTAGTAAGGGAATTTTTGCTGCCTTCCTGTTCTGAGTTATGTTAAAATCTGTATAACTTCTATAAAGTGCCCTTTTCCTTACTTTTAAAGTGTAAAGTTGGGCATATCAGGTGTAAAATGTGAGCAGAATCATTAACTACCAAAATCGAGTACATTGTGAAATTCAGTGACTAATCTTTTATTAACCGAGTCCCATCCCAGTGATAGGAATTTTGTGCTTGTTTCAGAGGGAGTGTATTCATCAAGATCTTGCTTGTGTAGATCTGAAATTGTTGCCTCAAAGAATTGGCTCCACAGTTTGAGTAAGAACTTGGGAAAACTGATGATTATAAATGATCAAAAGATTTCTAGTTAGCGAAAGAATTTTCATTAAATCATAGACAGTTGTTAGGTTGACATCCATATTTTTCCATTTGATATAATGATATTTATAAAATTATTTTCAAATATCCTTTCCCTCATTTTTTTTTTTTTTTTTTTTTTTTTACTTCTCACTTTTGTAGTTCAGGCTGGCCTGGGGCTCAGCCTTGAACTCACAGCAATCCTCCTGCCTATGCCTCTCCAGTGCTGGGATTACAGGGGTGGGCCACCATGCCTGGCATTGTTGTATATGGTTTAAACCTGGGACCTTGCACTTGCAAGGCAGACGCCGGAACACTGAGCTAAATCAGAACCACTGAACTAAATCCCCAGCCCTATGTTATTTCTTAAACATATTTTAGTTTAGATTTGCTTATAGAAGATTGTCCTGGATAGACAGACAGATCCATTATTTTGTTTCTTGGTAGGTAAAGTATATAATATTTTCAGAATAGTGTCAATGTCTTATTGGTTTTACTTTAAGCAATTGCTATCATTTTCTTACCGTGATTTTTACACAAACTATTTTCAATTAAATAAAACTTAGAAGCACTAAAATTGCTAGGTCAGTTACCAAAGTATTTCCTGATGTAGAAAACTGTGATTTTAGTGTTGTTATTAGAATAAATTATCTGAAGCATGTGGCATATTCTTATCTATTAGCCTGTATATCATCATCCTAAAGGAAATAACAATCTCTTCTATTTATTAAATATTTTCTAAGCATCACTGTTTTAAGTACTTTATGTTGATTATCTCACTTAATTTTCCTAAGAATTCTATATTGTTTTACCTATAGTCGCATGGAGCACACAGATTTAGTAACTTTCCCAAGGCATTCAATTCCACAATCAGAATTTAAATTCAGTTTTATTAAATTTCAAGGCTCAAACCCTATTTTATAAAGAGAGGAGGAAATGCAGTACCTTGTTCACACTCTTAAATGTCAAATAATTATTTCTTAGAGAGCAAGTTGTTTGACCATTTCCAGTCATTTTAATTGAAGATGTATCTTATGTGGTTCTTACTAGTCCTTATGAAAAGTAAGCAATATGAAAGAATACCAGGGATAAGATGAGCAGAAGCTGAGTGGAATCCTGTCACATCTGATCAGCTCTCAGAATGACTGAAGACGCATGAGTCTCTTTGGTAGATGACAACCTTAAGAAGTTGTCTCTGCTAACAGAACATTTCATTTCTTTGCTTAACCCTGTAGTCTTGTTCTTTCCACGCCCAGTTCAGCTACCATTGATACAAGATTTATAATGTGTCACTGGCCCGTCCAAGAGACATTAACAAAGGTGTGATGGAAAAGTGAGATGATGAAGAATGGAGATGACCGAGCTGACCTTAAGGACAGACCAAGACAGTGGGCTAGTGCACACCCTAAGCAGAAATTCCTGCCCTGGGTACAAGTGGCCTCATCCAAAGGCCACTTCCTCTGAGTGACCAAGATGCTCATCATTTCCAGCCAGGATGGGAGCCCCTAAATCTTGGGAAATTACTGTATGTTTAAGCATATTATAATTTCCCAGGAGAGGATCTGCACTTTATTCCTCCATTAGGTTTTTAAACTATAAGGTAGATTTTCTAAATGAGAATTATTTATTTTAGGAAGTGGAACTTTCACTCTCCTCTTTAACCAAATGTCAAAAGATTATGTGGCAGTGGACCATGTGGGTGAGGCTGTTTTGGAGTTCTTTCCAGAATTTTTAGTGTTTGAACTTTATTTTGTACTGGTAAGGTTGTGTTAACTTCTGTTTTAAATGAACAGTGAGACTTTGGATTTCTTTTGTTAGAATTCAACTAATTTAAAAGACTGTTATCCCTCTAGAGATGAATCTTGTTCCTTCTTCACATATTTGGAAATAAAACTCTGACTTTTGAAGTAACAGAGGAAGAAGCCACAGGCATCCAAATTTTAAATTATTATTTTATCGAGCACTGACAATATCTTACATTGTAGACATAATTTTCACAGTCATCATTGGTAAAATGTGTGCATATGCATCTTATATTCAGGTTAGCTTTTTTTTTAGTTACTATGATAACATTTCTCATTCTCAGTTTTTTCAGCATTTAGGAAGAATTGATTAGCCATTTAAGCTATGAAAAAAGGCTTATTTTCTTAGTTTTCTAGGTTTTGAATGACTTATATCATTACCTAAAGATAAAGTTGGTAAAAGTTAAGAGTTTGGGTTTTTCTAGCTGGGTAGTTATCAGTCTTCTCCTAAACCACAGTCTGCCTTTTGATAGTTCTAATAATTAATTTGGTCTTCTCTTTCTTTCTTCTCCCTTACCCCTCCCTTCTCCCTGTCTATTCACAGGTTATCTTGACGAATCAAATTACAGCCCATCTGAGCGGAGCCCATGCTTCTCAGGCAGACCTGGTGTCTCCAGCTGATGATGTGTCCCTGTCTGAAGGTAAGAGATCTGTCCTGGGGAGGCTGAAACTAGACACCGACGTAGAGTCCCCCTGCCTCTCTGCCTCCTGTTGAGAGCTGGAAGACAGTGGCTAATGGGCACTGCCAGTGAAGCCTGGCCAGGCAGAGCCAGGTGATTTAGGCTTGGCCACCTTTCCAGGCAGCTGATCTCTTATATTTGGAGAGTCTTGCCCTGTCCCAATAAGTGAGCTTCCTTTTTCACTTGAGTGATTCATTTTCATGGGTATTTGTCATTTCCACCTGGAGGTTTGTCATTCTTCTGTGGGTTGTCCTAGGTTCTTAATATGCGGGCTGGCAAATTGCTAAGTGGTTTTTTTCCTGAAACTGATGGTCATCGGTTGCCTTTGCCAGCAGTCTCATTTCAGTTTAGCCTTTTTAGGTACTGAGCACACATGTATGACCAAAAGTGAACACCGGCTTCATGTGCTAGAAATGTGACATTTCTGATCTGCTTTACAGAAAAATTAAAAACCTCCGTAGAGATAAATGTACAAGTTTTCTCCTTCCTCTCCTATTAGCAAAGGTCACGCTGGCTATGGTTTTGATGGTATTAAACTTTGCATAGCTGGGGAATTACAGCAAGCAAGAGGGTGGTTTCTGGATTTATTGAAAGCTCCTCCTTGACATTTCTGAGTTCTTATTGTAGTCAGATTTCAGACAGCGCTATGGACCTGGGAGGATGCGCCTACCTCTCGGGGTTCTCTTCCCTTCCCACTTTCTGCGAATTGTCTGTGACACAGTGCAGGGGCCTTTGGGTCCCGAGGCCTCCTGACCGAGTGCCCAGAAGTCTCCCATGGATTAGCAGCTTTGACTGAGGAGCTCGGAAACCGTGAGAACCGCACTCCTGCTTTTTCATGGTTTCTTTCAGAGTGAAAACTGATGACATGTTTACAAAAGCTATAAAGTGTTCTGTGTACTTTCTTTTTATATATAGTGATATATTATCATCCTGCCACTTGAGCTGAAAAATCTGAATCATCTAGAATTTCTCTTTTACCCCCAGCTCCTTTCATCAAAGGAAAGGAGCTGCTTTTCTTTCCAAATATATCTCCCTGGTTTTTTTTGTAATTTATGTTGTGGTCAATTAATTTATTAAACTTACAGTAGAATTATTTTAATAAAATCCAAAAGGCTTTCTCAATTTCAGTCCGTACTATTGCCATTTCTGCTGCTACCAAATTCAGCTTGTGCTGTATCTCTCTCCCACTCAGAAAGCTGGGTGTTACAAGAATAGCTAAAATCAAGAAGCCAGTTTAAAAATATTCCAGCATTTGGGAATTGTTATAATCAGAGTAAAAGTATGTACACTGTTAAGAATCAGCAAATGCAAAAACTCAGGTGTTTTTCCTGGTTTGGGTGGACCAGTTCCCAGACTACCACTAGATAAATTTAATGTTTCTTGACCTTTCACAGTTTGCCCGTTCCTTCCTGTTCAACCTTAGTTCCCACCAATTCCTAATGTGAAACTCCTGCGCCCAGTGTGCGGCTTCTCTGCCTGCCCTTCCCACTCCTGTCTCCACCCCGTAGCGGAGACAGCACTCCTCATCTAGAGACTGTTTCCCCTTTTTACTTCCAATGCTTACTGTCTTCCGAGCCCACTCCTCCGGGAGTGAAGACCACTTCCTGCCTAGAACTTCTGTGCCTGTCGTTTGTCTCCTGCTCTCTTCCTCCTCTGTATTCTCTCTTTCTGCTCAGCTATGTAAAGCAAAGGTCTATAAAAATTAATTTAACTTTTCATGTTTCTCTGACTGAATGGCAGATTTTTAAGCACACTACGTCATATTCCTTCTGTGCCCATATTTTACCTAAGTGACTACTAGCAAAATTATAGACGTATCATAAGCAGTGAATAAATGCTGTCCTACTTTACATATGTTAGAGGAACAGTGACCATGAGAATCTTACAAAGCCCAAAGGAACATCATTAAAAATTATGATAATCACACACACACAGTCCCGTATTCGTGCAGCTTTGAGGAGACCACTGTGAAGTACCTTGCTGCCTTGTTCTGGGGCTTCCTGGTTTATCTGATGCAAAGAAGAGGAGGGAGATAGAGTCAAAAGCAGAGGTTCTGAGCTGCGGTTTAACTCTACAAAAAAGTCAGTTGCTCATCAAAAGGAATTACCAACTCATTCTTAGGCAGCTTCCCTTATTGTTGAGATCCAAGGGAGAATGGAAGCAATTGCTTTTTCCCCCCCTTTTTTTCTAACCAGATAAAGAGGATATATAAATATTTCCCCTAAACTCTATAATGAAGCTTCTTACCAGCAAATTTAAATGAATAAATGTCTTAGAACATTTGTCCTACTCAAACATATTGCAATGGTTGATGTGTGCATTCATATGTTATATGATATCACATTTTATGTCATATAAAATATCATTTGCTTTCTCACTGTTTTGAACACTCACTGTATTATCTTGGTCTTTGTTAACTGATCTTGACAAGTCTGGCAACCACTTTGGGCTTCGGTTTCTTCTTGTATTCTATGTTAGATTGGATAAATAAAGATTCCATAATTCTTCTCCAGTTCTGACATTGTAAGATTATGAGATGGGCCTGCCTATCAGGAGCATCCTCTCACAGATGGGGATTTAGTTCTGATTTACAGAGTTCTGTAATAGGTTTCAGCTGCAGAACAGAGAACATTGCTTAAACAGTGCTTCCTTGAAAACAATTGTGGGGTGAGAACAAGCGGGCAAGAGTAGCCAGCAATGAAATGATCTGAGTGACCTGAGAGGAGTACTCGGCAGGGGCTGATTCGGGAAATGAAGTTCCTTATGCTCTGACGCAGAAGAGGGAATACAAGTGACCTGGTCCAACTGAGAGATCTCTTCTACCCCAGCGGATTCTGTGCTATTAATATCTGCCAGCTGCAGGCTCAGAACATCCCCCGCTGAGATCAAAGGAGCCCCTATCTTAGCTGGAACAAGGTCATCTGCACAGGGCTGTAAAAGTGAGCTCTGGCTGGCTGCAGGGATGTCTATGGGGGAGGAGAAGTCAGGGGATGGGGAGGTGCTCTCTCATGCTCCTTTCATTTCGGTGGACCAGCTGTTGCCCTCCCAGTGTAGAGTTCTTTGTTTCTGTGTTGCTCTCCTTATTAAATTTGTTGCTTGGTTGTTTCTTGGATTAAGGTTATCCAGTATTCAAGGTTTGAGTCTATAGTATGAGCCTTCATTTAGATTTCATGTCACCGTTGAACTATCTGTCTCTCAAATGGAATAGCCAGAGAAGGGAGAAATGGACCCTACAAGCCAAAAACTTCCCTGATGTTTCTCCTGCTGCCTGGAAGGAACTGTACCTCAAGAAGGAATGTGTGAGCAATAGGCTTTTCTGTGTTCGGTTAAAATAACTTCCTACCATTCTGTGTACTTGCTTGTTGCAGCCTGCCTTTCACAAGCTGGACTATGTAATGTATTTGGGGGTTGGAACCTTCAGAGCTGACACATACTGACCAAAGTTAAAAATCACTGTCCCAGGATGTTTCTCTCCTTCACTGGCTTGTGCACACTTCTGGTTGTACATGTGTTGGTGTGTGAGAGAGGCAGCCTGACAAGACCAGGAGAGGAGGAAGTTATAAGTATACTAGAGTATCAGTGCTAAAACTTCTGAAGATTGTTCTAAACATGTTTTACCTAGGGTAAAACATTCTTCCCACTCTGTAAATCTGATTAAAAAATCTCCTCAGTGGATGGGTGCTCCTGATCTTCAGACTCACCTCACTATCTTCAAATGTCAGAGCTCAGAAGATGATAGTGATGTTCTATTCATGAAACATGTCATTTCCTAGAAGAGATGGAACAAAAGTAAAGATTTGTTCATGTTTCATATTGTTCTAGACAAGGCACTGTGATCCATAGGATTATCTTGATATTTTGCTTTGTTGGCAAAGGAACTCTCACATATAGGTCATCATAGAGTTTAGTGATTTGCTCTTGTGATTGTTTTGTTTCTTATCCTCATCAGCTCTTCCTTGGGTCCACTGCTGATATGAAAGACTATTGGACCTCACTCATAGGGAACCTGTCTTTTTCTTAGAGTGATAGTACATAAAAGATCTACAGCCAGCTGACCTAAGATGCCACATCTATTCTGAAGGCCCTTGGGATTTAAGCAAAAGAACTCGCTGAGTTCCCATCTATGAGGCACAGTTGGTAGGTCACATTGATATATGGTGACAATTGAGCCTTCTGCAAGATTATAGCTCAGTACAACTTAGACCTTTATCTTTCTTCTGAGGATATAACAGGGTTACTTCAATGTGATGACATGGTCCACTTCAGGAGTCCTCTTTGGCTTCATGGGAGGCAAGATATTATTAGGCTGCCATCCTGGAATTCCTCGCACTGAGAAGCTAAAATATAAATAGTACATGGAAGAGTAAGGGAAAGAATGCAAGAAAAAAGTTCTATGTACTAGAACCAAGAATGGTTTCTAGTTTTGGTGCTAGAAGTCTTTCTATTCTGCTTGGAGTCAGGGAAATTAACAGCTTATTTCATGTGTAGGAGAAAGTATTTTGGGACTGAAATTCTCCAGCAAGCCATCCCTGCAATAAAGCTGGAGTCCATTTGAAAGATTATATGCAAGTGCATGGCTTGTGTCTCTTTTAAAATAAATTTAGCAAGCCAGAACAGCTCCGAATGGTGAGGGCGAATCAGGGACTCGTGGTCGTGAAAGAAGCAGACTTCAAAGCATGGTATGAATTTTCAAGTTTTATTTCCACTCTTGCTTTCCAGCTGGATCTGCTCTGGATTTACTGCAGGATGTTTGAAAATGTGGCTCCCTGCTAATCTCAGACAGTTGCTATGATCAATGGTTTCTTTCATTTCCGATAAAAAACACTGGTGTTTCTGTTTAAATTGTGTACTTTCAGCTTTATTATTTTAGTTGTGATTTATTGTTCTGCATTACTCAAATTTGTAATCCATTAACCACAAACTTTGGGGTGGGTTGGTCAAGTTGCAGAGCTCTCTCCATAAGTTAGCTTCACAGCCTTTCATGACCAGACTCATGAGTGTTCATTGGTTTGTGTGAACATGAACAAATGTATGAGTGGAGCAGCTCTCTTTGCCCACTCCCAGGACCATGGTGCACATTGGCTAAACTGTGCCTTAAAACCTTAAGTCACCACGATGTCACTGCAATTGACATTATTAGCTTGAGTCTCTCCTCAGTACTTTTAAGTGTTTTTAAGTGATAAATTTCTTAATTCACCTCAACCCACTGAAGCACATAAAGAAGAGAATTGCTCAAAGGCCACACAGTGAGCAAAAGGTGACGGTGGCAGGAACTACTTCCCATGAAATTTTAGATTCGGACACTGCAGCCTCTTATGAGTGCATTTTGGACAAAAATATTTAAGGGTCTTGGAATTCTTTCAATTTTTGATTCCAAAGCCACAGACATATGTCAACACACACACCTTCACATGCTTCTGTTCACAAAGACACATGTGTTTACCCATGCTCTGCTTTTCCTGGTATTCAAGAATCCATGACACTTTGACTAGGTCTGTATTATTTTCAACAATTGCTCAGATACAATGAAAGATCATTTTATAGAAAAAGATTAAAAGTACCAAAAATATGTGGCATTTGGCTAAAGGAAGTCTAAATATTATGTAGGGCAGCAAGACAAGAGTTGAGCAAAGTAGACACAGCCTACTAATGTCTGAGAAGCTATAAATCTCAAGAAAGCGGGAACTTGTCTAGTATTTTCAGCAGGGAGGCCAGAGGACGATATACCTGTGGTTGAGGGATCAAAAGGAGAAAGGGAACATTAAAGTCAACAATCAGGAAGTCCTTCTTGGCCCTGAGTTCTGTTTTGCTAGTGCTGGTTCACCAAGGAGAGACATTTGAAGCACAAGGTGCACTGCCGTCATCCAGTTAAGGCTGAGAGCCGAAGAGTTTGCTTTGGGGAACACTCTGAGATAGTGCATATGAGCTGGCCTAGATGTTTTGGAAGTATTTTACCCTCTACTCTCAGATTTATTTACCACATAGGATTTACTGTCTAATTTCCCACATTTTCAGATTTTTCCTGCCAAAATCTCAGGGTCAGGAAAAACAAAGGGACAGGAACACCTAAGCCAGCTACATCAATCTCACCCAGCTACAGAGGTGACTGAGTCAAAGCCCAGGAGATGAAAGACCCAGAGTTAACATGATCTTGGAGGCCTTCAAGTTGGAAAGACTCTCTAAGAAGAGATCCTTCTTTGCCATCATTGCACACAGTTCTATACCAAGGGTGGATGGTCTCTAGGTCAAAGGGATCATAAAGAAGGTCTTTTGGAGTGATGGTTGGAGGATAATTTAGTTTGTGCTGTAATGTGGTATTAAATACATGTAGAGTACATTTGTAATATTTACTAAGACTTGGAAGAATGTGTAACAAAGTGTCCAGGCAAGTGTAGCCCAAGGATGGTCATGTTGAGCTCCAATCCAGGTTCTAACACCTCTGCCTTCCAATACCACAAACCACCTGCCCAAAGAAGATGAATAACCTTCCCAGACAGGGCTATTCTTACGTTTTTTTTAGTAGAGATTTTATGTAGGGCTGAGAGATAGAGAGTGTCTCAGGGCCTTTGTATTGCCAATATCACCTACAGCCCTTTTACATTAATTAAGATATAGTCTCAATAAGTTATCCAGGCTGGACTTCAAATTATGTCTCCTCCCTGAGCCTTCTAGAGTGCTAGGATTTGTGCCACCATGCCTAGCTTAGTCTTCAGTCAACATATGGAATGGTTGTTTTTCCACCAGAACCTTTTTTATAGTGGTTTGTAAACTTTAGCATACATCAGAATCACCTGGATTATTTTTAATACACACATTCCTTTGTTCCTATTCCCAGTTTTAGTTGGTTTGAGAAGATGTCACAGAATTTATATTTCTATCAAATTCTCAGGAGTTGATGATATTGTTGGCCTGGGGACCACACTTTGAGAACCACGGTTTTATTCGAGATTCTGTGTGCGTTAGGCATTACAGATACTAAGACAAGTGTGTCCCTACATCTGAGCTCTTAAAAGGAGGCAACCTCATAAAGGAAACATGGATATGTAGGAAGGGTGCCTCTAGCCTTTACCTGTATTAGGCATCTGTAAGGCTACATCTCAGGTCTGGGATAGGATGGTTACTAGGAGGCTTCAGAGCTATCTTGGCAGCACGAAACAGAAAGCCTCTAATGCTCACTTTAAAAAGCAGGCCTCTTACTGAATAGCTGGCATTTATGGGCCATATATTATGTGTCTGGCATGCAAATTCATTACTTAATTGAATCCTTCCCAAACCCTCTCAGGACAGTATCCATGCCTGGCATTGTTATTTGTGGTTACCAGGGATCGAGCCTGGGCCCTTGCGTGTGCAAGGCAGGCACTGGAACCACTGAGCTAATTCTCTGGCCCTATGCCTTGTCTTTTTATGGTACTGATTGGCCTTATAATCTAATTAGCCCAGTTTACCTGGTAGTTTTGTGTATGGGTTATTCTTTCATCCACTAGAAAGTCATATGGCAAAGACTATGGCCAATGTACCTCTTCTTCCAGGAGGGTTTGTGAACAGGCCATCTTCCCCTCTTACAGGTTCTCTATGAAGGGTAGATTCCTTGAGAAGGGAGAACTTGTGAGGTAAGCATGCTATCATAATATTTAATAGAAGAGCTTTTTTCCAGTTGAGCAGATGCAGTATAAATTTGCTAAATAAGACATGTATATATGTTAATCCCTTCATCAATCTACTATCAACCCCGTTTCCTTCTTTGAGATTAAAAAAAATTTGTTATGAGTTATCAATATACTGTAGGAAAGAAATAAATAACATTTTATTTTTGGTCCCCAATTACTATCAGACTCCTCTTTAATCTAATTTTCTTAGGCCCGCAATTTGTCCTAAAGTTTGTCTTCATGGATGAGAAGAGAAGAGAAGTTTCTTCTATTTCTCCATAATTTGCTTCTACTGTTTACTGTTAACTGTTAGTATCTGATGAGCATGAGGGCCAAACTTAACTATGTCTGAATGGCCTAGTATTCAGGAACATATGGCAGAGCTTGTTAGCCTAGACTGTATCCATAGTCATCTGTCTTCTATAAACTGCTGAAGTAAGATGAACCGGAGCAGCCAAAGTGGCAGCTGAATAACAGAAATACAGTTCAGTGGAGACCTCTGTATCTGCAAGTCACATCCTTTTCATAATTTACAATAATTTTGCTGGAGCAAAATTGCTTCCCACCATTAGGGGAGGATCTGAATTTTATGGGTTAAATTCAACTGTTTAGTTGTTTGCACAGTGTATGTTTTAGGGGTGTTCCTGTATTTAATAGAAGACCATAGGCCTTGTAGGTAATATTACTGCTTAACCATTTTTCTATCTAACAGGCTTTTAAAAGCAGCTAAGTAAATCCAAGCTTTCAGGCATTATCTCTTTTAGCTAGAGAAGATGGATGATACTAAAGGGGGCAGGCAATTAAGGAGAGAAACTTTATTTTGCTTTAAAATATGATGTAGTGATAAATAAGGCTAGAAAAGTGTCAAAATAAATTGATAGAGGCAACAAAACCCCAAGAGAGTTCTAACCCAGAAACTGAAAATCTAAATCTTCAAAGATTTAGATTTGGGAGTCAAAAGTCGGTGAATAGGCAGTTGCCGAAGCCCAGAAGATAGACACAGAGCCCAGCCAGGAGGAAGCTCCTTGAGTCTTTGGAGATAGAACTGGAGCAGAGGCAGTAGCTTACCCTTGATCTCATGGTGCTAAATTAGGGTAAACCTCGAGAAAATCTTGCCTTAGAGTCCCCAGAGCAGAAGTTCCATGAGGGTGGGACTTTTGTTGCCTAGAAATAGTACGTGGCAACCATATTTATGCAATAAATATATGATGAATGAATGAAGCACAGGTAGCTACAAGAGGGACAATCTAAGGATTGTTCAAAAAACTTTAGACCTCTATTTACCTAAAAGGCACACAAACTCTATTGTAATTTTTCTCACTCACACGTTAATATGCTCCAAATTCTCTCTATGTGTAGGGTTCATTAACTGTCTGATCATATGCAATGAATGACAGTAGACAGGGTGGGGAAAGTGTTAGGGAAAACAGAAGCCTAATAACTCAGATTTTAAAGGAGGACTGTCTTATATTTGAACCAAAGTACTGACTGAGGTACTTAGTCTGATGCACATGGTACCTACTATGTACTAGTTTCTGTGCTAGGCAGATGCTAGGGATTCAGAGATAAATCCAGTCTCTGCTCTTCAGGAGTCTCAGTCAGGTGAGTAGAGGGAGAGAGGACATATTATTGGACCGGTAAACAAATGTACCTGGTATATATGTTTGGGAGATTGTTAGGTGATTGCCCATACCAGTCCTGTTTGGGGTTTGGGGTTCTCTAGGAGACTTTATAGCAAGGAAACACTTAATCTGAGCCTTAAAAGATCCATAGCCATCCGTAAGAGAAGGAGAAGGAGGAGGAGGAGAAGGAGGAGGAGGAGGAGGAAGAGGAGGAGGAGGAAGAGGAGGAGGAGGAGGAAGAGGAGGAGAAGAAGGAGAAGGAGAAGGTGCTCTGGAAGAAGGAAAACCTGTGTACTGCAGTGCAGGCAGGCTGTTGACCTAATGGTGGCCACATCATGGAAGGTCTTATCCATCGTGCTGTCAGTTTTTCCCTCCAAGGGTGATACAGAAATATTTCTTAAAGGAAGTGACAGGATCATTTTGTAGTTCAGGGATTTCTCAAGCAGCTAGGTACCAATTAAAAAGAATAGGGAAGAACTGAGGAACCTTGGCTGTTGATTACTTTGAGTATTATCACTTTGGGATGGATATAGCCTTGAATTTCTTAAAAACAATAAGAACTGTATAATAAATTTATTTTTCTAAGGTCCTTGCTGGCCAGGACTAGTTTTGATTTCCCATTTGATTAACCTGAGAGAGATTTCTTTTGGTACACTAGACTTATAAATAGCATCTGATGAGCCCTTCAGTTATCAAAGTACTTTACAGTTAGAAATGCTAAGAAAAGCAAAAGAGAGAAAATAGCAGATAATTTAAAGTACTAAGTGGTAGTATAGAAAAAAATACATATTTTGTGTTCTTTTTTGTACCAATGTTTATAGGAATAATGTGAGTGACTGCTATGGATCAGGCATTGTGCTGAGCCCTTTGGTCCTCAGTGCATGCTCAATGCATTGTACTGAGCACCAAAGGGCTCAGCACCTTTATGGGGTTGTTTTTCTCATGTTGGGGACTGAACCCAGGGCCTCACATGTGCTTGTATAATTCAATTATCACTTCAAAAATGAAGCCCAAGGTTTTTATCTAACTTCCTGATAATCACATAATTAGTAACTAGATAGGATTCAGATCTATGGAGTCTGGTTCCAGAGTGTGTTTGTGACCAGTAGAACATACTGAGCTTTTCCATAGGTTGATAAATATAGCTTCTTCCAGCTGAGCTTTCAGCCACATAATTCTGTTGCTGTCAGCGTTGAGAGTTCCCTATTTCAGTATGACTATGGCTGTTTCATTGCCTGTACCCTGAAACCTCTTTACACATAGCCATTTAAAAAAAGCAGTGTGTCTTTAACAGTAGATGAAGCATTGTATTTCCAAGGAGGCCTCTTGTATTCAAGGACTAGTTCTGCTACAAACCACCTTCAGTTCTGAGCAAGTCCCTGAATGTCTCTGGAGCCAAGTTCTCAGCTCCACACACAGCGGTTGTAGGGGTCAGGCCTTCACCCTTTCCCGTTTGTTCCTGTGTTGATTGTGTCTTCACAGAGCAAATTGGTACTTCCTGTTTTGAGCTTTAGACAGGCTGCTCTGTTCTGAACAGGACTGGACCAACCCTTCCACGAGCATTTTGGTATATCCAGTTGTCATAGTTATTGTATTAGTTTTCTAGAGCAAGTCTTCACAATTTTTGAATCTATAATGCATCATTTTTTAGCATTTTACCTATAAATGTGCAAACCTGCTATCTGTAAAATACAATTACTCTACATTTAGATATAAAACACATAAATAGAAAAATTTTAAAATGAGCTGGGCTCTAATATTTCTTTTCGCAAATAGCACTGAGTCATTAGATGTGTAGCCACTACTGGATCTAGTTATAATTTCTGTCTTCCCTGTTTGCACTGCAGAGCTCTTCACTGTCCCCAAAAGAGTAGACAGAATCCCCAGTTTGATTATTGGCTCTGGGAAACCGATCAGGTGAAGTGCTTCCTAGGTATTCGAGGACTAACAAGATGTGTATGAAGCCCCTGCCTTCTAGAACATAAAGACTAATTTTTAACTTTGCTGATTGTAACCCTAGAATTTCTGCATACTGCAATGAAGCTAAATCTTACAACTAAATTGGTCAGATGTATTATACTACAGTGAACTGGAACAAGAAAAGAAAAAGGAAAGACCAGAGAAAAGGCGTACACAAATGTCAAAAACAAAAAGTCAGACTGCAGCATACCACCTCAGGAACTGCCTGCAGAATGAGAGAGGCAAAATTTTAATGTCATAGACACTCACAGAAATGAGTATCATTGTGATCTTTGTGATGGTGCCTTAAACTACCGTCTTAGAATATTAGAACAGAACATAATGGACTGCCAGACTGGTCTCGAATCACAGTGTATAAAATGTGATAGATAGTAATCAACAGACAGCCTCCATCGCTGGCCTAGAATCTCTCATAAAGTAGCATTGAGTGTCTGTTTCCACTGAGGCCAGCTGAGGTGGCTTAGCATAGCTTAAAACCTGTAGTGAGTGACTGTTTTTCTGCATCAAATCAGATAAACTGCCACCTTGTTCCTAGGCCATGATGACGATGTTTCCAGAGCCTTCGATGATGACAAACAGCCCACCGCCATACGAGCACTACAGGCTCACCACCAAATCCTAGGCTTTTCCAGCCAGAAACAGTGAGACACACCCCAGTGGGATGGTCATGGTAGGGAGCCTGGCTTCCTGTGCTGATCATTTGCTGACCCATGGAGTTCACTTTTGAAGGAGCTATTGAAGCCCACCTGGGAAAGCTCTTTATTTTTGAGAGTCCAGCTTGTGTTCATCACCAAACTCTTTACAAAATGACTTGCAGCCAGAACCTTACTGTTAGTGACATTTTAACATAATTATCAAAGTAACCATTTCATTTCCTTCTTTACTTAGAGCAGCAGGAGTCTATAATATGTAGGTCCGTTCTGGTATTGTAAATAACTTTCACTCCAAGTTGAGTTGTCACCTTGTCTTTCTCAGTTTATTCACTTATTTACCTGGGTTAAATTTGTCTGTGTCTCTGGTAAAAGAAGTAAATCAAGCCTCATGTTATAAGGTTTTAGATTTTGTGAGAAATAATTTTTCTTTACAAAAATGTACAATCTGAGACTAGCATCAGAGATGAATTAGAATGAGCATAGGCTGAAAATTTCTCCAAGTCATCTGAAATTGGTACATGCGACTTAGTATGCCTTTGACCAGTTGCTGTTGGGAACCACATTTGGCATGGAAGAAACACAGTTTTGGTCCTCTGGCCTACCAGTCAACATTCTTGTAATTCTGAGTGTACCTGCAATTCGTGACAAGTGTACATTGCTAAAATCTTTGAAAACACATAATTGGTAACACACTTCTTTGGTGCAAATGAGATTGTAGTGAGAAGGACCTGGTGGAAAAGGAGCAATATTGATCCCTGGAGGACAGATTGTGTGTTCGAGGCAGTAGGTCGTACCATGAGGAAAGAAACTAAAAAGGTCAAGAGACTCGTGAGAAAGAGGTGGTTTCTGCTGACGGATCCTTGTTCAGACTCAGTGCAGATGAGAAGGAAACCCAGAAACCTACGTGACAGCTCCTGTTGGACTGGGTGAAAATATTGATTTTTTTTTTTTTCTGAACTGGAATTTGACAGGGTCAGTTCATGTCTGGGTTTTCAGCACTTAATACAGGGCCCTTTTGTCTTAGGAGGCGGCTGGACTGGTTTTTCCTCCAGGCAGGTGCACAGAGGGCGTTTATTGTAGCCTGAAACACAAACAGCAAACCTCTAAGCCCCGGTCCACATACTCTCCAGCGTGGCTCAAGGAAATAAAGTGAACAATGACTCTTGCAACAGGCAAGCACTGTAAATGCCACTCCTGAGTGAAATATTTCTTAAAACTCTGTATCCGTAACTTGATCGGTTCTTAAAACTTAATTATATGTCAGGGAAAAGGAAGCCATTGGCTCCTCCAGCTGTCCAGGTTGAACGAGAGAGCACAATGGAGCATATCCGATTCTCAGCCTTACTTAGGTAATCAGATTAATATCTCCTGAATTGAATTTACCCTTTTGATATGGAATCTTTGAGCAGCCTTGTTTCACATCTCAAATTCTGACAAAGCTGTATGGCCTTTGAGTAATTTCCCTGAAATCTATATGCGGGAAGCCTATGTTCTTTCGAGCACTTTTTGGAACTACTACCAATTAAATCTGCTTCTGGCACACTTTTAATGGCATGCCTTCCCCTGAGTCAACAAGTGCTCCACAGTCTGAGGTCATTTGTTTAATTTAAAAGCAAAGGTTATTGAATAACCATTTTAAACAACACCAGCCAAGCCTCCGTGGCTTTAAAAAGGGAGGTGAAGTGGGGGAGGGGAATAATAAACTGAATTTCTTATGCTTAAAATAAATTAATTACTGTGTCCACTAAATCAGTACCAAATTGGATCTGCCTCTGCTCTCTCTTCCTGTCCTCTCTCCTCTTATCCTTAAGTCAATCCCTTTCCTTCTAAAGCTTCCTTACTTAGGATGGAGGCTCACCCTCTTACTGTGGTTCTTGCAAAATAAACATCTGGACTGGATTTTTGTCAGCTGGAGTTTGAGAAAGAACTGTAAATGATGCAGTGATTTTTTTCTGCCTTATTAAATTTATTTATAGCCAGCCAGTCTGAAGCCAGGATGCATGCCTAAGGTCCTGATTGGAGGTTCTTGAGGAATGTAGGATGGATGGTATTTTCCCCCAATATTTTCTTTATAATATCAAAGATAGAATTACATAATTCTCAACTTGGGTTTGTTTGTTTGTTTGTTTGTTTTTCTCTCCAAAGGACACTTCATTAGGACATTTTGTGCGTCATAACTCTCCCATTGTAGAAGCTTATCCAATATCCCTTCCTCTCAGTCTGTGACAGAAGAAATGTAACTGGCATAGTCTTTCTGAAACATTACCGTGATGGAGAGTAAGTTTCTGGTTGTGTGAGATGTGAACCAGTGGCATGGGTTGTTCCTTTGCCAGAAGAACACAACTTGGATTCTGTTCCTACCTCTCCTATTTAACAACCTCTCAAATCTTAAAGCTGCCAAATCTCAAGGAATTTCATTTATTTTCTCATTATTTAAGATAATACAAGCTTCCACAAGAGGCTTTATGAAATACTTTGATGTAACTTTAGAGCTTATTAAATAACAATGCCTTGGGGTTTGTATAATTAGGAAACAAGAGCTTCCAGTGGAGATTGAGTCAAATGATGAGGTTCCTTCTCAGTGCTACAGTTTGATATGACTCTTTGGTTTTCTTTTGCTGACATTTATATCTATGTACAAACATAAGTAAATAACTAAGGCCTGCTTGGGGGTGAGGCTTGTGACCTACATTTTCTTCTCTAGAGAAGACTATGCGGCTTCCTGCCACCCAAGTCAGTCATCCTCAGCCTGAATAACAGAGCTTAATGTCTCCCATCTGGCTAAGGGTTAGTCTCTGTTGTTTTGAAAATGAATGGAAACCAAATGTACTTTCTGTTATAAAAGCTGTAACATCACAACACCATTTCACTGCTCATCTACAAATGTATCATTCCTGTCATTTAAAGCTAACACTCCACATTTAATTCATAGAAATGGTAACCGATTCTTTCATGAGTTATCTTGCTTAGAGACTGGAAAAGCTGTTCTTACAGCAAGGTCTCAAACTAAAAAGGCTTAAAAGTAGTTCATGTTCTCTATCAAGAAGGACAGCACTTTTTCCATGAGTCTCAGGGTAAGTGTTTGAGGCAGAGTTACCTCATCAACTATAGGTGTCTGCTCTCCATTTTCCAGTTATTAAAATAGAAGCCAACTCATTGGTGTTATTAGCTCATTACCATCAGAATTCAAGGCACTGGATCAGAAAAAGGGAGACCCAAAGATGAAGAACTTTTATTTTTAGGTAGTGAAGAAAGGACAATCATAGAAAATAGAGAAAGGTAAAGTACATTGAATGAGTCTAGCTGGACAGTAATCAACATTGCATCTTCTGAAACCATAAAACCAAGTAGTTCTTGCTGGATTTAGTTTTAATTATTTTTGGAAATGAAAATCATAAGCTGGATGACAGGAGAAGGCTAGTGGCATGGAGTTCTCTGTACATTTAAAACTTTCCACAGTAGTTTAATTATGATATAATAATAATTTCTGTTGTTTCCCTAAAGAAGGTTCTTTAAATACAGTGTTGTTTGCTGTAAAACAGCCCAGCTAATGGTAGAGTTGGCACATTTACTAAAGATATGAGAGAGAATGAACACAGACTTGCTACTATCAGGCACTGACAGAATTAGTTTCTCTAAGCAAAAGAAATGACCAGCCATGGCAATAATTTGATGAATACCTAACATTGTTTTTATTTTAGCATGGAGACATTATTAACCAACAGAATCATTTCATTTATATAACTATTTTCCCTGACTCAGAGACCTTAAAATTAAGTTAGTTTCAAATAGTCATTAGCCATTTGCCTGATGGATGATTCCTGGAGACATATGCAAAGGCTTATACCTTATCTTTTCTCTGATATGAGAAACTAAAAATGTAAATTAGTTCTAAAATGTATGTTAAATATTGTACAATATAAACTATTAAATGGGAAATGGGCTAAGGGTAAGTAATGAGGGGAAACAAAAATTGTGATGGTAATAAAAAACAAGTACAAAGCTTATGTATATAATGGGAGCTATGTGGTGGGTAAGGGACTGGGAAAAATTAGAATCAAGTCATGTTGTGTACTGGTACAAACTGTCAATGTGATCATGATATGTATATAAAATGTACCTATTTCACAATTTAAAAAAAAAAAAAAAGAGTGTCCATGTCTCCGTGGTGTAAAACTCCTTTTCCTCTAGCATCTTCAGTTTCAGGTAGAGTAGGATAGAAGATCAATCAGCTACCTTTTGCACTCTAGGAGGGATGGGTTCACATCAAAGTTCTATGGACTATTTTCCCCTCAGGCACCTAAACCTGATTTTCCTCTTGTCACCTGATGAATTTTCAGCTGTTCTACCTTTTCATCCTCTGTTGCTCTTGTTTTTTTGAAGTCACAAAGCTTATAAATCATGTAATAGGGCTGGGGATTTAGCTTAGTGGTTCCAGCACTTGCCTTGCAAGTACAAGGGCCTGGGTTCCATCTCTGGTAACCTCATACAACAATGCTGGACGTGGAGACTCATGCCCACCAGCAGTCAGTACCACATTCCACAGTGCTGGGAATGGTGGCTCACACTTATAATCCCAGCACTTGGGAGGCAGAGGTAGGAAGATTGCTGAGTTTGAGGCTAAGTTCAGGACCATCTGTCTCAAAAAAAAAAAAAAAATAAATAAACCATGTAATAGATAATGATCAGAACAGCACTGGAGGGTATTCATAAGGTTGTCAGCAACATTGCTGAGGTGAGTCAGGCTGAATGAGGATGAATGGGACAGTCTTCTTGATTGTGATCATAATGTATGTATAAAATGCACCAATAAAATCAATTTTAAAAATGAATAGAGGTACTTTGGTTCACAAACTTAATTCTTTCCATGATTCTGGTTGCAACTTTGCAATTCAGTTTCAGAATCATGGAAAGAACTAAGTTCATAAACTGATCATAGCTCTTCTTAAGGTAGGCTAGTTTCTCCAAAAGAATGAAACTCCATGCATGGGAATAACCCTGCATATGTGAAGCAGTTCTAGACTTTTTCCTGTCCTTTTTCACCAGTGCCTCAACAAGCTGTTGTGCTTCCTCTCTTGTACAGACCTTCTCAAGATATTGCAGGAGTGGTGACGCCTCCTTTGTGAGGATTTCATGGTCCATGTTCTTCCTCCCTTTGAGCTCCTGTCAGTTGTCAGATAGCTTATTGGAGATGAACCCATTTGAGGTGGTCTTCCTTTCTTTGCTCCTTTCCTCCTTATCTCCAGCCTTCCAACCTTGTGCACCTCATCCTCTGTGTGGATGGAATTTGATCTCCAAGTCTCTGCATAGAAGGATGAGAGCAGATTGTTGGTGCCATTCCAGCTTTGCTCATAGCAGCCCAACATGTAATCTAGTGGACAAAAGAAAAAAGAGCAAGCGATAGTCATTTTCACTGGCTACCCTAGGCAACTGTGTCTAAAGAGGAAATTGTTGCAAGAAATTGAGACTTAACTAGACCATTTGGGAAGTAGGCAATGGCCCTTTCGAAGGTACGATGTTTAAACATATGTGTATGCCTTTTCCTTTCCTCTCTTACTGATAAATAATGGTTTACATCAGAAGAACATTGAGGAAAAAAGCCTTTTTTTATTCCTAGGAAATCTGGCCACTGCTTTTGTAGATAGTGATAAATGACGATGCCATCAGTAGTGACCTAGGGCATCCTGAATTCTTGCTCTAATAGGAAGGTGCATTCTCTTTTCAGAGAGTATCCTGTACTTACTGTAATTTTTGTGGTATCTCAGCTCTCGATTGCTCTCTTTCCCTCTGCCATCATACCTAAAATAGCAGAAGTGCTATGAAAAGCTTCTCCCAATAGACGGTGAAGTCATTTGAGGGAGGGCAGTATTTAGAGAGAATCTATATTCGGATGTCAGCCCAAAACACATAACTCAGCAAATGGACTCACCTTTATTTCAATTCATGCTGTACAAATCAGATAATTATTATTTTGTTCATTTGTATAGCTGAGTGTTCTTTATCTACAAGGCCCAAGTCTATATGAAATAGTAGCAAAAAGGAGGATAACTATAGTTTTGATTTTGCTCTTTTGAAAGTGTTAGTGAAAAGTATTGTACCCAAAGATAAGTCCTAAACATGGATCATGAAAAGTAGTTTAGTTATTAGTCTGCATCGACAGTACCTCAATAAATGTGAAGAGCAAAATGCAGATCCCTGCCACCTCTAAGTTGCTTTGTAACCCTGCAAAACAGAGCCTGCAGGTCTGTTTCCCTGCTATGTTCCGGTTGAAAACATGGTGCAAACTAAAGTCCAGAGGGAGAAAACTACTGGTTTATCTTTGTCCCAACCAGCCATCAGCAAGGTTGGTAAGAATGATCAGTTTTCAGGGACCACACAGATGCCCCCAGTCTGAAACCTACTGTTATCTGAGGGTAGCTGCATCACACACCTTTCTCCCAGTGAACCAAGAAGATGGACTTTTAAGGAGGGGAAAGCTGTCCAACCCTGGTAATCACTCAAGTAGTTTATAAAACCCAGTTAAATAAGAATGTCCCATCAGCAGTTCATTTCCAAAGTTTATGCATTTTGCTCACATAATTCCAAGGTTTAATGTTTCTCTTTTCCACAGCTTGCTCCATTTGGTTCACTTGGTAATGTCATAGCCTTTTCTATTTGAAGAATTAATGGAAGACAAAGTGTTGGTAAGAGGAAGGTGAATAGCATCAAGAATATTAGGAAAGAAAGAGAGGAGCCATTATTAACAAAATTGCCTGGATATAAATATTAATTCTGATAAAGAAGAATTAAGGCCACTAAGCTACCTATGCAAAATACTTCTATTTTACACATACCAAAAAGCCTTCCATTGGGATGCCTTGAGAGTCAGGACCTGGATGGCCAATGTTTGTTTCTAGCATTGTGCATCAATAACTAAGTGATTATATGTTTCAGTGTTTACAGGAAAAAGGCACGAAACGGGGTTTGAGGCCTTTGCTAGTTTCTTACTCAAAACATTTCAGTTCTAAGCAGCTGATGACAACTATGATTGCTTCTCCTGGGCTAATTCTGATATTTGTTGTGGGAACCATGCTGAAGGTGCATGCAGCCTCCCATCTGCTTCCTTTGTGAATCTCTTCTCCTTTCAGTTCCTCCCAACTTGGGCCCCAAAGAGGGTTGCAGCAGCTGAATGTCCTCTTGGGCCTTGGCCCAGGCATGCATTTTTCTGGAAGGATGATTGAATGAATCCCATTCGTAAAGTCTAAAGTTCCTCCTGATGAGCAGCTCCTTTTGTTTGTTGTTTTAAAGAGCATTGCTGTCATTCATGGGGAGCTTACAGGGACGTGTTTGAGAAGCCCTTCCAGCTGGGAAGCTGCCCAGCTCCTACCAGCTGAGTTGGGGGATGGCTTCTCTTTAGTTCCGCTGACTGTGGACTACAAGGACCCTACTTCCAGGCCGGCCACAGTGGCCCTTGTCTGCTGTGCAGACTTGGCTCTGTTCTCTGGGTTTTCATTCTCCAGCCATCTGGGCATTTTGAGCACCCCTCTTATCTTAGTACCTTGGCACTCGGGACCACACGTCATCCTACCACAGAGATAGAAACAAAGGAATCTTTTACCTCTGGCTGAAAGTTCCCCTGGAACCATCATAGGTTGAGTGACAGTCAGGGAGATTGTGAGGGCTACACACAGGTCTGGAGTGATGTAAATGGTTTTGCTGATAGAAGGGGGTGACAATAGCTAGGATTGTTCAATACCAGGATTCTTAGGGCCTGGCTTCTTCCTGTGTGCCAGAGGAGTAGATCCTGCTTCCTCTCAACAGAGAATTCTGTTATCCCACTGACTTAAAATCCTTCTTTCTATCCTCTCAACTACTGATTAGAGCAGGGTTTTGATCAGTGAAACCACTCTCCATGGAAGCATCTGGAAAGATTAGTCCAAGAGTGCTGACTGGAAGTTCACTGTAATTGACCTTCCTAGAGCAAAACAAGCATTTGATCCAAGGACAGTTCCGCTGCCCAGTTTACTGCCAGTGAATTTTCTCCTGTCCTTGCCTGTAGCCCTCTGACTTTGGGCACCACTGTGATCCTTTCCTTTGGCCATACTTCTCTTGGAGGTGGTTAACAAGGGATCTGGAAACCAAAGGATAGTAGCCAGACATTGTTAAAACATGTCAGTTCAGGCCTCAGTGGCCACAGCCCCTTGAGTGGTAACTTAAAATGCTTGCCTCTTTTCAGAGAATCTGACTTCACATTTGGCTGTTGATCATTTTGTCCCTGGCATTCACTTAGGTATTGGAAGTCCAAAGTTTTCATACACTTAATTCTTCAAAGCAGTATGATTTTAACAAGACACATTGTAGTTATAAAGCCAAAAGTTGATGCCACCTCATTTCAGGCCAAAGTGGATGAGTCTTATTTATTTTTATTTCTCTAGTTAAGGCAGCAGAGATATTGACTCATTCAAAGATTTCCTGAGGATTATCCACAGAGTGCATGTTTTGATCCTCTAGTACCCATGACAGTCGGTGATAGTCAGTTCCCTGTAGCGTGTGTGACCATAGGTTCTGACTCATGACTTCACTTTCTACCACTACCGTTCAGTTGCCAGAATCCCTGAAGTTTTCTGCAAAGGGGCAGTTAAGGATACCAGAGGCCTTTTAGTCTCTGTCTCATTTTAGTTGTATATCTCAATCAAGAAGATCAACTATCCACATGTAAAATCAACTTCTTCTAGTTGGCATAGATTTTTTTCCAAGAATTGCCCAAGGTCAATCTTTATTCTCTATCTGGCAAATCTGTAAGAAATAATGGTTCAGAATTGTTACTTACAAAGTATATGAATGATGTATTGACCTTTTATGTATCTGCGGGTGATGAAGGAATGCATATTCTCTGACACAAGTGGACTGTGCCACATGGTTTAAAGTATACGACCATTTTATTTCCCATTAGGCAGAGGGACTTAGAGTAGCTTGGCAGGAGATCTTTAACTGGGCAATTAATTTAAAAACTATAGCTTTTTCCACATAGGAAATTAAATGCTCGCCTTTGGTCAGATCAAAGCAGGCCTCTCTAGACTAGCTGATCTTTGCAAAAGGCCACATGATGGGTCAGTTCAACAGTCTTTCCATGTGTTTTTCCTTGTGTTAATAAAAGAGACCACTTTGTCTGTATAAATAGTTATGTTGCCTAGAATTTGTAACTCTTTAGACCCCATGTAAAACCTTAGTTTCACTCTTTCTGGCCTTCTTATCAATTTTCTGCTTGTAAAATAGTCATGATCTTCTAGAGATTGAGGAAAATGATTATTAACTAGAGATTTTCTGAAGGAGAGCAGCAGTATTGGCTTTTTTTGGGGGGGTACTATATCTTAAGTTACAATTTCTTAAAGGGATTAATAAAGAGTTTTTATAGTATATCACTATTTACTAGATATTTCATTGAGATAGTTTGGGTATCAGTGCTATATTCTCCATCTGTAAAATGGGAAGAAACAAAGTATAAAATTCAGTTTTGATGGATTGCAAGAAAGAATGTAGAATGTGTGAGATTTATACTGTCAAGAGTTGTCAAGAGCTTTTATATTTTGTAAGTTGTGTGTTTCACCTACCAAAGGAAGTCTGAGTACTGTGTACTCTGGGCCAGGCTACAAGAGGTCTACAGGTAGTTTTAACTGGACTAACAAATAAAACTGAGTTTACCAAGCTGGCACATATTAAGGAAATCAAGTCATAGGCCTCTATTAGTTAAAATCCACTGGTGCTTTGATGGTGGCCTTTGCAGATACTTCTATAATTTGAAACCATTCCCTTGGTATGCCCAGACAGAAGTCTTGCTTTAGCCAGTGTGCCACATTATGTAGAAGAAATAGGACCTTTCTGGTTGATTTGACCTGCGGGTGGGCCCTTTTCCTTGTGTTTCTAATTAGGGATGCAAGAAAGAGTTGACACAGTATGGTGACTCTCCTTTCCTTCTTGCTCTGAGACAGAACAACAGTGCCTTTGTGATGACCTTTGCAGAGCCATTTACACTTGATGACCTGCCTGAATGGTCCTGCCAGGGTGGATGTGCCTCTGGCTAAGGAGGGTCAGCCTGCTTTCCGTTGCTTGAGAAATAAGCAATTACCCTACTGTTAGTAATCTAAATGTTTATGTATTTAGTGAGATATAATTTACATACCATAAAATTCATCCATTGTATATGTACAATTCAATGATTTTTAGTAAATTTATGAGGTTTGTCACCATCACCACTATCTAGTTTTAGAATTTTGATTGAATTTAAGTTAAAATTCCTATAATGATCATAGCTGGAATGCAGGTTATGTTGAAGTGCAAAATAAATACCCAAGGCTACCTTAGGCTAGGAAAGCAGGCCACCCAGGAAGTCATTTGAGCCATCTAGCTCAAGCTTCTCAGAGTACGTAAGGCCTTAAGATTAGCGTTTATATTTAGGAAGATTTTCCATATTTTTTGCTCACTGAATAATCTGAGCTCATTGAAAAAACTGAGAAATTATTTGCCACAGAACCTGCTTCACATGTCAACATTAATGTTTCTTGATTATATATATAGGTGGAACAGAAAAATGAGAATATGAGCTTTCCTCAATGAGCTTATGGTTCACTTTCAACATTTAACCAAATATTCATGTGCCCTTTCACTTTCAGGAACTATTTTAGGTAATGCAGACACTGGTGAAAAAGGTCCCCACCTTGTAAAAATCTGGTGGTTTATATAATAATTTCAGTATGATTCCATCAGCTCTGCAACAGAGATAAGCACTATGAGAATCAGAAAGGTCATCAGTAAAACCTTTGTAAGGGAGGTCTTTACAAAGAAGTCAAAGACAAGGTAAATAATTTATCCTCTTCCTGCCCTTGAGTACCTGCTCCGCTCTGTTAGATCTGCTCCCTGCCTTCAGGGAGCTTTGTAAAAGAAAGTCTTATTACTCCTTCCAACAGATGAAGTTAACTCCGTAGATGGTAAAAGAACAAAACAGCTAGGAACTTAGAAGAGAAAAACAGACCATCTCAGAGAAGTCTTGCTAGAAGAAGTAACTAAATTTTGATAAGCAGTATTTCAACAGACATAGGTGAGAGTGGGGGTAGCACAGACAAAAACAAAAACATGAGAACAAAGGTTCAGGGCAGGAGAACCTGGA